>JANHFL010000652.1:100351-114053 GCA_032468155.1 Oxyrhabdium leporinum
CTAAATGAGGAGTGTATGTAAAGCACAGACTTGCAGGGAGAAAAGAGAGAGACTGCTCCGTCACAGCTTTTAGTATTCCTCTGTCTGGGATTTTTGAAAGATGTGCAAGCAGTCTCATTATAAAACAACAAAACAAATAATGGTCTGGTCCCACAAGACTGCATTATATTGGTGCCTTTGGTCTAAGTCTGCAGATGCCCCATGACACATAAATGAGAAACCAAGATTCTCCATAGGTTTCTTCCTTTGCTTTGCCCAGAATACCTTTGAGTTCACTCAGGCTTAAAAACATCTGAGGAGAGGAGTGGAACAGAACAACATTCTTGGAATCAGCACTTTCCTTTCCCATGTTCTGACTCATTTTAAAAAGAAGGAAGGAAATTTTAAAAAAGTTTCTCTTCAAATAATGATTGGCTTCTGAATAGGATTCTACATCATGCTTACGGTTGGGTGGAGAAATTTGTTCATGTTACTGAGCACTTGTATGTGAAAATTTCTGTGTGTCATTTCCAGCTTAGTTTTCACCCATCAGACTCCCAGTCAATCTCTCTATTGAGATGGGAGCAAGTACATACATCACTCAGTTCAGCTAACAAGAATAACCTTTATTAAACATCAACAGATATTAAAAAATTGGCAGAAAGGGACAAAAGATCAGGAGAGACAGGAGGACACAAATGACAGGCAACAATTTAAATTTATATAGCTGCCTAAATATCAAAAGGCACAAGCCTTCCAGAGCCACTGAAAACCATTCTGTGGCTAATGATCATGGACAGTCCCAAAGGAAGTAGTCTTTGGTTATTCCATCTTTAAACCTTTTGTGTATATAGGACATGAAGTGATCCAGCCCTTATTCTCAACATGAAAGAAACAGTTTTGTAAAGTGGAATGATGCATCCAACAGTATGTGCATTTTTGGAGAGGAACTGTGGGGGTGTGTTTGGCGCTACTTGAGTATCTTCTGTGAAGTGAGAATCGTTGCCTAGGGTAATTTAGGGTGTTGCCTTTACCATTAGCAGCTTGTTGTTTTGGCTTTTAGAAAATTGGAGGATGTCATGCACGTGATTTTTTTGTTTTGCTTTTGACATAGATTGCAAATTTTATTGTGTTATCAGAGTTGTCTGAGAGTTTGATGTATATATTTATCTGAGCATCACTGGAGCATATTTGATTTTGGGGTTTAAGACATAGAAATCTATCGTGGTCATAGTTTCTTTGGTAAGTTAATTACAACAGCTGACATTGATTAATTTGCAGTTCCACTTGTTAAAAACCTATGGTGGACGCCTTCCCAACCCTTATATTTTACCTATAGACACCCCCTTTAAAAACCTTAAATGCTGTACCATTGAAACAATATTTGGCCATTGAATTACATGAATTTCAGTGGAATGTCTTATGTGAAAATTCTTTTAAAACAATTTCATCAAGTTATCAAGAAATGGTATAGAAGAAATTCCGAAGTGGAATCATAATACATTAAAATTATATGACTTCTATCTCAATTTTGCAAATTGTGTTGGAGATAAACATATATTTATTATTTTGTTACTATGCCCAATTAGCCAAAGTTTTTGGTTAAAGGTTTTTGATGAAATTGTAAACATTGTAACAATCTTTTAAATTGAATCATGCAGTGATATTGCTATGTTTTCTATACTTTAAAAAGTGCTATTTAAAAAAGAAATCAGTTTTAATTGTTAATAATGGTCATTCTGAAATACTGAAAAATGAAAGCATAATATCCTTTGACTGATAGCAGATTCTAAAGTGTGGAGAACTGCATTGACACAAAAAATAATTCAGAAAGAAAATTTAAATTTAATAATAAAAATAAATTTATCATTAAATATTCATTAGTTTTTTTCTTGATAGATTTCTTCTAGAAGTACAAATGTCATTTTTTAAGAAATATATTAAATGATGATTAATTGTTGTGTTTGCAACACTCTTTTATCCGCACCTGCACCCGTACCCGCACACAAATTCAGTATTCCCAAAGGCTAAGAATACACACACACACACACACACACACACACACTTTCTTTTTCCTGTATTTTGTTTTTATAATTAGGGAGGGGGCAGGGAGTAAATTATACCACAGTTCAGTGCATATTTAATGTGAAAACAATAAAAAGTTTTCAAAATGGCTAGAGATGCTACTCTAAACATCTACAAAGGTTTCTTGCACTCTTTAATTTGAAATAATGGAATAATAGTTTCAAGTGAAAATTACATTATGATCTTTTTGATCACTGGCTGCCAGTGACAAATCCCATCTTGCGTAACCAGAAGTCTCTTCGCAGAGGGCACTTTGTGCTCCTCTCTTGTTGCACTAGCCCACATTCCATTCTTCCCAAATTTTGCTCAAGCGTATTCCCCAACTTTGTAAAACAGATTTTGAGAATGTTTCAGGATGGGACTAAAGATATATTTGTTTACCATGAAGAGAGAGGCAGGCCAACCCTTCTTATAGGATGCCAGACTGAGTAATAACCACAGATGTATTATTACAGTCAAGATCCCAAAATAGATACTTGGCACACCCTGTTTTTTTTTCTGATTAAATACATGGATTAAGAGCATCAACCTTTGCATACCTCTTGAAAATTAAGTCTTATTTAGCGTAGCAGGACTTAATTCATTTTCTTTCAAAGTCTCTATAGCATTGCAACCTAAATTATCACAATAAAATAAAAAAATCAAGGCTGCTACTTCTTTTTAATGTAAGGCTTGCTAAGATTTTTGTAGCAATGAGCCTGGGGAACCAGATGTATGATGTTGTTGGAGTGATTTGTTTGTTAGCTGTTTTGGTTGTTTATCCCAGTTGCCAATTATGCATATATTATTGTGTTTGTTATATGATGTTTTTAATTGCTGTTAACTGCTCAGAATCATGGATTTGGGATGGCCAGACATAAATCAAGATAATAAATAATAGAGAAACTACTTGTGGAAGAAATGGCCTCTCTTTTCTTGTACCCAACTTTGGTATAAACGCAGATAGTCCTCAACTTACAACCATAATGCAACACAAAATTTCTGTTGCTAAATGAAACATATTAAGTGAATTTTGCTCATCTTATGACTTTTCTTGTCACAATTGTTAAATGAATCACTGCAGTTGTTAATTTAGTAACCCAGTTGTTAAGTGGTTTCCCCATGGACTTTGCTGGTGAGAAGGTCACAAAAGGAGATCACATAACCCCGGGACACTGCAACTGTCATAAATATGAACCAGTTGCCAAGCATCTGAATTTTGATTATATGACTACAGGGATGCTGCAATGTTGGACGTGTGAAAAATAGTCATAAGTCCTTTTTTTCAGGACCATTGTAACTTCAAACAGTTACTAAATAAACTGTTGTAAGTCGAGGATTACCTGTATGCTCTTTCCTCTGATGGGTATATGATATTTCCTTCATCACACCCACAGCTTATTAGTGAGACAACCATAACAGTTTTAGTGTTAAAGTAGTATTTTCCCCTTATTATTTTATACTCTCCAAGAGCAATCCTTGTTTGCTTTTTCTTTGGTTGAAATTCAGATGATTACACTGATTTGAAGCAGAAGCTGCAGAGACAGAATAAGGATCAGCAGTAGGAATAGCAAATTTCTTATCAGGATAGGCTTCTGCCCAATGATGGCTGGATTTACATGTATGTTTGAATCTGAAATCCAGTTAGTTCAGTGCCATCCCCATACAACTTCATTCCTCATTTCATTTCTTCTATTTTGCTTGCTTGCTTGCTTGTGCTTGGCTCCCTTAGCTTGAGGATGACATCGTTGTCAAGCAGAATTATTTCAGCACAATAAAAAATTTTGCACTTCAGTTGTCATCGGAAGACTGGATGATTCTAGAATTCTCTCAGCTGGGATTCATTGGTAAGAAAAAAAAACCCTTACATAATTTTTAAAAAGGAGAAGGATAGAAAAGCACTGTAAAATCTGGGTAACTAGTTTAACAACCCCCTTCCCACACACACAAAATAATAAGAAAATATTAGTTGTAAAATTTCCTGTATCATTCCTTTATGTGTAGGTAGCATATAACAAAATCCATGTGGTAGAAAATGGAATAATGTTATAATTATGTCTGCAGTTCTTAATTAAAATTTTTAAAATTGAAGTATAAGTCTTAAATGTTCATTTATAGATTAAGAGAAATGAAAAGCAATGTTTTAAACGCTTTCTTAATGTCTTATTTCTGCCTCTATCAAGGCCAGCAATTCAGTATTTGTTCCTGAATCCATATTTGAAGAGAGATTCTACTTTTATAGTATCTTAATATTAGACTGATACACGTTTTTGAAGATACTGGGTTTCTTTTAAAAAAGAGTATGACTTACCGGTATCTAATTATTCACTAGTATGAGCATTATAATTTCGAGCATTTGGTATACTGTGTGCAAATAACAGCACTCTTTAAATTGACTAATGGAAACAAACACCTTGTCTCCCATTCATGGTAGGGGGAAGGAGTAAAGCAGTGTTGCACCAACGTGATACAAACTTTCCCTTTTGTATGAGTGTTGGCAGAACTTTTGTCAAAGTGTGGTATGCTGCTCCATTTGGCATTTGACAAAAAAATGATTGCTGCCTGTAGGTGCCTTTTAAGGATGAGGAAATTAAGGGGGACCACCTTGGCCCAAGAAACCCTGCACGTACAGGGAATGCCTTAATCAGAGCGCAAGACTGTAATGTTTAGTTCTGAAAGAAGTGTAGCATAAAACAGGAAATATAGATGATGGACAGCAGTTTTTAAGTATTTTTATCTTGAAAGGGACAGTTTAGAGCTGGGGTGTCAAACTCACGGCGTCATGTCATCATGTGATGTATTGCGACTTCCCCCCCTCTGCTAAACCAGGGGTGGGGGTGGCCAGCGTGTGACGCATCTGTCCTGCAAGATGCAAGTTTGACACTCCTGATTAGAGCATTAATTGCTAATAAATGAGAAGGTACAGAGAAATGAAATTTAACATATATTAGTTTTAGTTTTATGTCTGAAAGTGAGTTCATCTAGGTAGCAGTTTCATGCCCTTGTGACTTCAGCCTTTCTTGAACCTATTATCCTAAATTATCCTGAATTTATTTTATCTGATAGTGCTACATTATATAAAAAGAACAACTTGCAGTATTTTGCTGGTTCAGATTCTAAACATCAGAGTTTTGGGTTCATACTCTTTAATGGAACACCCTGCATTTATAGCTCAAAGTGCTACATTATTGTTAATACATGCTATTATTTACAGGTAAAATGTTCCAGTCTCCAGATATTTCACTCATTGTAGAGTTCATACTTATGTTTTATAAAGAGAAACCAATTGACTGGCTCTTGGATCACATTCTTTGGGTGAAAGCGTGCAACCCGGAGAAAGATGCAGTAAGTTGGTTTGAAAGTTTAATGTTTCTGAAAAGTGTACCTATGTGACATGATAAAATAAAATATTGCTAGTCATAGTTTTTATAGCTACTTTCTAAGTTATAGTTTCTTGTAGCTAAACAACATTTAGTATGCTATGAAATGTTTAAGAAGATATGATTAATGGTTCAGACATTACCAGAAAGAAATTTGAAGCTGTGGAAAGCTTTCGGATGGAGCGTTTTGAAAAGCATGATTAATACCATCTTGAAATGTTAAAGAAGTACATTTTCTAGAAGGTTTGGCAAGACAGTTTCAAAAACTGTCTTTGGCTGTGTGCATGTGCATACACAGACAGCAATTCTCTGAGACTGTCAGAAAAACAAGACAGCTCTGTGTGCAAGTATCTGTAGTCACATAACCATGAACATTTTGAAGCAATCACGCCAAACTTTGCAGAAGACCTAAGGCAAAGAGAATGCTTTACTTATGCTAGCATACTGTATTTTGCAAAACATCCCTTTGCACAGCCCTACTATACATACACTGCAGAGGCTAAGTACTATAAAGACTGCATTATATCCTAAAAATATGTCAACTTCTCCAACTGTGCCGCAGCAGATGACATGCCTTTGCAGGTAGCCAGCAGAGAATATTCTGCCTGAAATTTGAACACCCATGGCCTGCTGTCTGGCAGGCCCAACAGATTGCTGGGGGAGGAGAGGGAGGGAATCTGCCTGAATCTACTCAGGGATAAACATGCATTTGTGTGAAAATATTCCGCCCCCTTTTTCCAAATGTAGATGCCTTACTACAACCATGTTTCCTGGCCTATAGATTGAAAGTTGCAACTGTTGAAGTATTTACCCTGTGTTGAGAATGCCTAGTTAATAGAATACTTTTCCTAGGGCAGTATCTATGTAACTCAGGGGTAGGAAACGATGGTCCTTTTATGACTTGTGAATTTCAACTCCTAGAATTTATGGGAGATGAAGTCCACAAGTCATAAAAGGATCATTGTTCCCCACCCCTGATGTAACAGAAAAACTAGTCATTTGTTCTTATTCAGAGACTGGCACAATTTTCATAATTGCAATAATAACCATGCTTTGCCTGGGCTGGGTGATTCTCTTGAAAATGGTGTAGACTCGTCCCCAACCTCCAGGCAAGATACTCTTCTTTTATCTGTCTTTCATGGACAGGAAGAAATGTTGTTTGGAAAACCATTTCCTCACAGTGCTCCTCTTGTTGTGTCTTTAACAAGGCTGATAGATCAAATTGACCTTGTGTGGAGCTGTGGTTAGCTGCTACTGATGCTGTTGAAGTGAGGAGCAGGGAAGGACAGACAATTCTTCTTGGCCTAATTCTCTCTGCCAGCCTTGGGAGTGCACTGCTTCCCTTGTTCCTTCCCTTGCCTGCACTTTTGTAGGAAAGTGCTATCCTGTCAGCAGCGGTAGCAAGGGGTTAGGGGAATGGAGCTGAAGTTTTCTTGCAAATTCTATTTCTGCAAAATCAAGCCAGAATTATTTTTAAATGATCCACGTAGCAATTCAGACACAGAAGCTGGAAGTAGAGGTGAAGCTTCCCTTCAGTGGGGCAAAGGTTACTTATAAACCCTGCAGAACTTTTCCACTGCAAAGAGCAAAAGAGTTCTGCAGTGTGAGGCATGCACAGATAAGGAATACAATTGCTCTTACGTTAAACTCAAGCACTAGGGACTTCCATTAAATTCATACTATCTTTTCTTAGCCATAGTACGGAAGTGATTTGCCATTGTCCTTCTTTTGGGTTGCTTTTTAACTGTCAGTGGGCTGAAGCCTTGGAAATCAGGAGTGGTTTTTGAATACAAAGTTCATGTGCAGAAATGTTGGCTGTACACCTTGCTTGGCTAGAACTTATGTCTTATAATGAATTTCATTTCATGGCTTTTAAAATGAAATGATTTCTCTGATGAAAGAGAAATGAAATATGGAAGCAAATCATATACAGATATATCAGAAAATTGAGAAAATTAAAGAAAGGAAAAGACAACAAAGGGCAAAAGTAGCTTATACTAAAATCAGAAATATGAATTGCTTTGTCCAATTATAGTTTTGAGACCAAATCATAACAATAGGCATGATGACTATTATTATTTATTTTAATTAAGAGCATTTCAAATAACAGAGTGATATTGCAGATTGCAAAAGTAAAAGCTACAGTTGGGAAATATATATTTCTCAGAATTGGCATTTAGAAATCCTAGCAGCTATGAGAGATGAATGATAAACTATTCGCAAGTTCCTATATAATTACTTACTGAGCTCTAATGACTGAATTTTTGTAGTGGTGGGAATATGTTATTTTATTCTGAATAAAATCACGTCTGCTAAATAAAAACAATGTAAGAATGCAATAAATGGTCCAGATAGCCAGTTTTTAAGCCATGTATAATGATGATGTGTTTTATACTAAAAAAAAAATTCACCATTTTGTTAAAGAAACATTGTGATCGCCAGAAATCGAATCTCAGAATACGGTTCAGGCCTTCACTTTTTCAGCATGTGGGTCTACACTCTTCCCTAGAAGGAAAGATTCAAAAACTCACAGTGAGTACTGATAGAAAGCAACTTATACATATACCAATTTTTCGAAACTTGTTCATTAATCAGTCTTAATTAAGAACTACATATTTGTAAATATTTCTTAACTTTATACTGTATTTAAATAAAACTGCCACAAAATCTGACTATAATTCACATGACCATGACTTTACTCCCTCATTGTCCATTAACTCTATCACAAGTCAGTTGGGAAACATGGATGCATGGTTGTGTGGTTCTTGTGCTTGCAGACACTTGGCAGTTGGGTATAAGTGCTAGTAGGTCTCCAGACATCCAGATCATGGTCACATGACTGCATCTAGTAATCCCATCTTATATATCCTGAGCATTGCACCACATGCAATGGGTCCAATAGACAGGGAACATCTGTCAGTTCTATCTTATCTAAATGAAAAGATAGTGTCATTGGTAGATGATCACAGTCAGAAGCACCAATTGTTGTATGGCCTCTTAGGAAATTCACAAGCAAGGGCTGTACCATCAATTGTGCTCGAATTGAGGCCAGACCAAAATATAAGCTCCCCTGGTCTGTCCCTAGGGGCAATACCATTTAGGGTATGTAAAGTGAAGTTGTTACAGCATTTTGCAAGACAAAAACCTGTGAAGTCAGATTTTGGACCTTTGGATTGATGGCTCTCCAACAGTGGAGGCAAATATACCTCTGGAGGATATTTATGAGGTTTGATTAGCAATAGTAATAGCACTTAGACTTACCATATATACTGCTTCACAGTGCTTTACAGCCCTCTCTAAGCGGTTCACAGAGTCAGCATATTGCCCCCATCAATCTGGGTCCTCATATTACTGACCTTGGAAGGCTGAGTCAGCCTTAAGCTGATGAGAATCGAACTGCTGAACTGCTGGCAGTTGGCAGTCAGCAGAATTAGCCTGCAGTACTGCATTGTAACCACTGTGCCACCATGTCTCTAAAGGGTCTAATCATTGTGGCCAAATCTTGCATTAAAACCTCCTTCTATAGTTGTTGTTGGTATATTATTATTATTGGTTTTGTTATTGTTATTGTTATTGTTATTAAACTTATATGCCACCCACCTCACCATTTAAGGCAACTCTGAAATCTACTTGTGGATAAGTTATCAGCTTGAATTAGTAGTTTTCTAAGTGTTGCCAAGTTTCTTTACATTGAATTTACATTAAATTTTACTAAGGTTGATGTTGCAACATTCCTAAGTGAATTCAACTTAGTGCGGCGTATTTTCAATTTGGTAGAAACAAATATAGTCAAGCCTCACTTCGCCTCCCTTTTGGTGCCGAAGCAATTGCATCCGGTGAGGTTATGTGACAACTGTCTTGTGCCTCCTGTCTTCCCCTGTCTATGGTTTCTTGCTTTTGGGTAGTTAAATATTCAGAAATTTTAGGCTGCTTTGGTGGCTTTGAAGGAGCTGACAGTCCCGAATTTATTCTGTGTCACTTCCTTCTTTTACCTATTTTCTTGCCATCTCTTGATTGCTTTCACGACAGTTCAGATAGTTCTTGACTTACCACGCAACTGGGGCTGGAATTTCCATTCCTAAGTAATGAGGTTGCTGTGTGAGTCGCACCTGATTTTATAACTCTTTTTGCCATGGTTGTTAATGAATCTCTGTGGTTATTGAGTGAATCATGTCATCATTAAATTAATCCGGCTTCCCCTACTAACTTTGCTGTTTGGAAGCCAGCTGGAAAGATTGCAAAGGGCAATCATCTAACCTGCAGCTGTTGTAAATGCATTCCTGTTGTCAAGCGCCTGCACTGTGATCATGTGACCATCAGGGTGGTGTGATGATTGTAAGTGCGAGAATTTGTTTCAAATCACTTTTTTCAGTACCATTGGAATTTCAAACCAAATTCATAACCAAATGGTTGTCAGTCTAGGATTACCTGCAGGTGTAGGAGGTTGTTTCTCATGCAATAAATAAAATATTGCTAACTGTAATATTCCATAGATTGAAAAGGAAAACAGTTTAAAAAACAAAAATAAGTTAAACAAAACTTTAAAATGGAAAATTTATAAACAGGACTTAGGAGAGTCTGTAGGAAGATGCTGTCACGTCGCCATGCCCTCCCCCACATTTTCCTATAAGTTATGGGACAAAATATTTCCTGATGTAGTGCTTAGGGGAGCCTTTCGCTACAATTTTGTCTAAGTGAAATGTGTCATGGAAGATTGTCACAAATGATTTTTATCAAGAAAAATTTAATAACCTTGAAAAGCACAGGAAATATATTTATTGCCCTATACATCTATACTTTGTTGTTATTGTTGTTCCACACTTAACATTATATCTTGTCATTTCTTTTGTAGGATAAAGACTTCTTGAAACCATTATTGCATAAAATTCATGTGAATCCACCAGCTGAGGTTTCTACAACGTTAAAAGTCTATCAAGGGCATGCTCTTGAAAAAGCCTACATGGGTGAAGACTTTTTTTGGGCTATCACACCAGTTGCTGGAGATTATATCTTGTTTAGATTTGACAAGCCATCTAATCTAGAAAGGTAACTGTTTTCATTTTAATATGAAACATTTCCTGAGCTGAAGGGGTTAATATTTCTTCCTAGTAAATTAAACAATGAAGACACTACAGGTAGTCCTTGATGACAAGTGAGACCCTTTGCTTAAGCCAGGCAGTTCAGTGAGCTCTGCTTCATCCAGCTATTCTGTTATGGCCTTTTTGCCACAGTTGTTAAGCGAATCACTGGAGTTGGTATGTCAATCATGCAGTCGTTAAGCATGGGTTGCCACAAAGAAGAGGGAGTCAAGCTACTCTCCAAAGCACCTGAGGGCAGGATAAGAAGCAATGGGAGGAAACTAATCAAGGACAGAAGCAACCTAGAACTAAGGAGAAATTTCCTGAACAATTAATCAGTGGAACAACTTGCCTCCAGAAATTGTAAATGCTCCAACGCTGGAAGTTTTTAAGAAGAGATTGGATAACTATTTGTCTGAAATGATATAGGGTTTCCTGCCTAAGCAGGAGGTTGGACTAGAAGACCTCCAAGGTCCCTTTCAACCTTATTCTATTCTATTCTATTCTATTCTATTCCATTCCATTCCTGTTTTCCCCATTGACTTTGTTGTTGGAAGCCAGCTAGGAAGGTTACAAATAATGATCACTTGACCCCGGGACAGTGCAACTGTCATCAATCAATAGCTGGCAAGTGCTCAAATTTTGATCACATGACCATGGGGAAGCTACAGTGGTCATAACAGATTACAAGTAGTCCTCAATTTACAACAGTTCATTTAGTGACTGTTTGAAGTTACAACGGCACTAAAAAACGTGACATGATTATTTTTCACACTTACGACAGTTGTAGCATTCCCATAGACACATGATTAAAATTTAGACGCTTGGCAACTAACTCATATTTATGATGGTTGCAGTGTTCCTGGGTCGTGTGATCACCTTTTGGGACCTTCTGACAAGCACAGTCAATGGGGAAACCAGGTTCACTTAACAACTATGTTACCAACTTAACAACTGCAGTGATTTACTTAACAACTGTGGAAGAAAGATTTCAAAATAGGGCAAAACTCACTTAACAAACAGAAATTTTGGGCTAAATTGTGGTTGTAAGTCAAGGATGACCTGTATACTGTGGGAAGGTAAGAAGAAGCAAGAATCAGTGAGGCATCTTCCCTGAATGGAAGGATTTACATTGAAGAGATATCTGTGTAATTCTAGGAATTTTTCATCTCTCAACCATTATGTAGAACCTTTCACTGAGTTAATATTATATATGCATTCACATGAAATCTTTATGATTATGCTTACAAAATGTCATCTTCAGTTTGATGAGGAACAAGAATCTGTAATTCTGAAAATATATGACTACCATAAATTGTCTGTTGTTTGGAAATGGTTTGACTGACATTTTGTGTTTAGCTGCTAGTATGAAACGATGGCATATTCTGTTTCATGGGAGGACAATCTCAGTTGCTGCCGTGTTCTACCACAGTAACTTGGTTGGAATAATATAATAAAGTGGCTGCTTTAAGCAAGTATTAAATACATTAATATGAATGAAGGAGGATTTGCAAATTGTGAAATCCTAGTTGTTTAATTTCTATAGCTGCCTGTTTCTGTCAATTACTCTGGGCAGTTTACAATTCAATACGATACCTATTGTTATTTTTGTGCATCATCTTATTCTGAGAAACTTTCTCATGATTCTTGCTATCTTTTGCTTACTATTGTTACACAATAATAGCAAACTTAGAAATTGATAAGGCTATCTTGTTTGAACTGAATGTTATAATCACATCACAATGTTTTCTCAGTCTTAATTTTGCTGCTAAATTAGAATAGCATCAGTTTGATGTTTTGTACGCTGCCACATCTGAATTATATACTAATTTCCAGTCTTTTAAATAATCTTCCATTAGATTAAATTCCAAATGTAGATGCTATATTCAATTTTTTTCTTATTGTAGATAGCATACAATAAGGATAGAACATCTGGTGCTCTTGAGATATTTCTGACAGCACCTGTACTTCAAACAATGTGGAGTGCATTTAGCTACTAAATTTTTGTATACAAGTGAAAGAAAACAGGGTCATTTTGAACTCAAATGCTAAGATTTTAACAACAGTGCAATACTTCCTGTGAAATGGGAACAGTCCATTTTCAATTGGTTTTAAAACTTCTAACGATTGTAACATTTTGCACAATTCTGCTAAGTATGCTCCTATTCTGAAGTTTGCTAGATAACCATTTTGTTACTCTGATGTCATCTAAACTGAGTTTGAGTTAGAAAATCATTCTTCATGTTCTTCATATGAAATCTCATGAATGCCAAAATGGCCTTTAACTAGTTTCTCAGCAAAGAGACAGAGCAAAAAGTCTTCTGAGCTTGTGTTGTCATAACTGAAATTCTGCTACTTATCTTGTTCACCTATTTGAAACTATCCATAATGAATTGTTTGCAAGATCAGTTTTGAATATTGTGTTTTGTTCTTCAACCTTGATAGAAATTCTTTGCATATTACTTGAAAGTAAACTCTCAATAGATAGAAATGGAGCTATATGGGTGATTTGTAATTGTTTTTTCCAATTTGTTTTGCTTTATTGTTTTCCATGGTATAGATTCCTGTTCCATAGTGGCAATCCAGAACATCCAGGCGATATATTGGTCAATACCACCGTGGAAGTATTACCTCTTAGGGTATGATAATGAAGACTATTTCCTTTTCCTTTCTATGAGTGTAGCAGCAATACAAGTATTTAGCAACCACAATTGGGACCAGAACTCAATTGCTAAATGGCGCTAAGTTGGAAAATCATGTGACCGCGACTGTGCTTATGTTTTTTGTTCAGCTTTCCTTTTCTCCTACTACCAAGCTGAATGCTTACTGCAACACTGAATAATTATCAAGAACAGAATTAGTGTTTGTGTTACATTCACTGTAGAGGAAGGGATTACAAGAGAGTAAGCAGGAACACTCTTTTATTAATACTGGGGAATACACTGGCTGCTTCCCTTGCATGCTCAAGACTGAGAATTTACAAATAATAACTTCCTGCAATAACTGAATCTGGAATCATCAGCATTTCTTTTTACCCCACTCTCAAAAAATAAGCCTGGACTTCATGAATCTTATTCTGTAACTATAGCTGAAGGCATTCCCCCTCCCTTCCCAGAACAGTACATATTTATAGAGCATCACAATAAACCTGATTTTAGTTGCTAAACTAAAGCTTCCTGTATCATTTTCAGCACGGGCCAT
>JANHFL010000652.1:118915-134764 GCA_032468155.1 Oxyrhabdium leporinum
GGTCTTACAGTGGTTCCACTCTTCCGCAATGGCCAGTTCCAATCATTGATAGTAAAGAAAGAGGGAAGAGAATGACACAATGATTGCTCTCTTGAGTGTTATTCCAGGAGGTTGGTGTTCTCCCCCTTGGTGTTAAACATCTGCATGAAACCACTGACAAAAATCATCCATACCTCCAAGTCTGATATTTAATGTGCTGATGATACTCAACTGTATATTGCAGCTCCATAGTGGAGTTTTGTTAGATCCTGCCCCCCCCCCCCCAAGAGAGCATCAGACAGCATCTATAATCCATTTTGGGTTGGTGCAAGCATATTTAGGAACTCTCTTTCAGGGTGCTTCTGCCTTTAGCAGTGATAAAGTCTTTCCTCTTTCATATCTAGATGTTCCTTTGTACTTGCTAGGTTTCCAGGCTACTCCTCAATTTAAATCAGAATCAACCTGAAGAGCAGTTGACCAATATTGATGGCAGAAGATCTGTATCACAAAGTAAGGTAAAGCATCACATTTGTATCACAAATGGAATAAAATTGGCAATGCTCTGTCAATTGAGATGCTATTGAATATGGATTTATCAGTTTTTCTAAACCCATTTGTCAAAGAAGCATCACAATAATATACATACGAGTTGAAAAGGAACCCCTAGTCCAACCCTTTGCCCAGTGTAGTAATCCATTATTATATCAGCCAGTTGATTTAAGTCTCCCTTTGAACATACTCAAGTAAAACATTTACAAAAACCCAAAGTAAGTTTTGACAGATGGCTTTTTCCTTGGGTCTAATAATTTGTATTTCTTCCACAGCCCACATTAAGAAAATTGATATGTAGCTGTTTTCTATTGGCTAATAATGCTTGTTGAGAATGGAGGAAAACAAAGCCAGGATAATCCACCAATCTCTTCTATTCATTTGCCAGGTTTGTAGTAAATAAAGACATCACCATTGGTGATGACAGGATAAGGAATGCTAGCAGGCTAACCAAGCTTATTCTTGTGTACGTTTTCACCAATTAAAGGACTGGTACTTACATTTTTAATGCAGCTATGAGAAATGCCTTTTATTGTGCCAAGTTTAAGTGTGGCAATCTTACCAGCATCTACATTTTATTTTAATTCAAAGCAATTCAACCTCCAAGGATAGGATTCTCATGTATTCTAATAAGCAGTATTACAGATCTAATGTTTTAATCCTTAACCTTAATTCTTGAAACCTCTACAAATAGACAACTGTCTTAGGTATAAACCATTCCACGTAATAAAGAATTGCACAGATAAGGAGATACACTAGCAAAGTGTTCCTGTATTGCCAATTGGAAATGAGAAAAAGTAATAAATGTCAATTCTTTATACTGCCAGCTTTAAAGATCCAACAGGCTAAGGATAAATCAGGTAATAAAGCCCATCCCCCAAAGCAGTTGGTCAGTTGTATAAAGATATCTAAATGGACCAATAAACATCTATGTGGATTAATTCTCTAATGAAGAAAAGAGCTTGCGTACAGTTATCCACCAGTTGAGCTATAGTAATAAAATTGTGTTAATGGTATTGTCCTAGCATCATTCTAAGTACATTCATTTAATTTGTTGCTGTAGTAGAGATTATTAAAAAATAATTTCAAATGCTTTCTTTTCTAGTGGAAGATTTAGATTATTGTTTTGTAAGTATAACAATGAGAGAGGCAATTTAATCATTAAGGCATTAGACTAGAAACTTGGACGCCGAATTTTAATCCTGCCTTATGCATGAAGACAGATGAGTGACTTTGGGCCAGTCTCCCCCCCTCTCAGCCTAGGAAGGAGGCAATAGCAATCCATTTCTGAAATCTTGCCAAGAAAACTGCAAAGGCTTGTCCAGGCAATCACCAGAATCAATATAATATTGACTTGAAGGCCAGATGCAAAAAAACAAAAAACAGTATGGACTGAGTTGGTACTTAGAATAATCTCACTGAATGGAATATGCAAAAAGCTTATTGCTTTCCAATAACTACGTGACTATTTCATCAGGACATGAATGGAACTATAATATATTACAGATAGTCCTCAGTGTAAAATCACAATTGGGACCAGAATTTCTGTAGCTAAAAAAGGCAGTGGTAAAGTGGGTCACCTCCAATTTTATAGCTTTCTTTTTTTTTTGGTCACGTTAAGCAAATCACTGCAGTTGTAAAATGAATCCAGCTTCCCTCATTGACTTTGCTTGCCAGAAGCCGGCTGGAAAGGTTGCAAATGGTGATCACATGACCCCAGGATCCTGCAACCATTGTAAATACATGCCAGTTGCCAAGCATCCAGACTTTGATCTGTGAATGTGTGGATGCTGCAACGGTTGTAAGTGTGTGGACCAATTATAAGGCACCTTTTTCACTGCCATTGTAGTTTCAAACAGTTGCTGAATGGTTGTAAGTCAAGACTTACCTATATGTCACTAGGTTGTTAGAAAATAGGTTCAGTAGAAAATTCCCAGTTGGTGACTTAACAAAAAAAGTATATCCTGATAGTTTGGAGTAGATAATAACTTGTGGAATACATCCTATGGCATCTGCTCAACCAGATTTTCTTTTAAAAAAAATTCCAAATTTCTAAAATGGGAATCTAATACATGGCACTGGGTTTATTTTTAGTTCAAACAATAGTTCATAAGTTTTCCAATAAAATGTGTGGTAACTTCTCGGAATTTTGTTTAGAAGAGTGCCTGGAAGGATGCATTTTGGTATATTTTGCTATAGGTTTTTCTCCCTCATAGTACTATTTTGAGAGTAGGCCAGTGCTCTTCCCAGATTTCATTATGCTTGGGTTCTGATACATTCTCAGCTTTCTAAATATATCCATCATCCCAAAGCATCATCCCAAAGCCCTGATATAATTATCTTATATTTCTATTGACATTCATATTTTCTTAATATAATGCAGCTGAACTAAATGTTCAAGTTGCTGGCATTCTTTATTTTACTGAAATATTAAATCTTAGCAGTTGATAATTAAGCATAGTTATTTTTAAAATATAAATAGAAGGTGTCTGGATATTTCTGGTGCTTAAAACATCCCTGTTTTTTAAAAGAGCTTTTGAATGGGTTTTTTTTTCCTAAAGAAGCTTTTGAAATTCTTCCTGCAAAACTACAAATATTACTTCATGCCCATTCTTGCCTATTAGGTCTCAAATTCAGTCTACTTCCTCTTCCTGGAGAAAGGAACAGCTTGTATATTACTTGAATTATGGTGTTTTGAAGATGCTATTTTGATTGTCAGTAGAAACCAATATATTGGTTTAAAACATTTAGAGTTGCCCTACTCCTTTTTTGACTGCCAGCTTTCTAGTTGTGCTTCTGTTCTTGTGCTTGTGAAATGTGAATCTTCATCCTACAGCCAGATTTCTTGGCATTCTCCACGATATGGTTAAGCATTTTCATTACTTGTAAAACTTTTTTAGAGCTAGATTTTGATATTGTTAATCTTGCTGCTACATTTGAAAATCTAACTGGGTCATGTTAATTGTGCCTTTCATCAATGCGCTATGTGCCACGAGCTGCCCATGTACTATTTGAAATAAATATTTTTAAAAACTGCCTTCTGGAGTTTTAACTAGAAAAAAATGGAAAATTTTGCAGAAGGGCTGAAAGTATTTGTATTAGATAAATATCACTGGAATCACTTGTGTACATAAAACTAACCTACAAAAATGCTTTTTATATGCAATAGTTTACACACACTCTCTCTCACGCACACACAGAGCATAATTCCAGCTGACATAGAATGGCTATCTTAGAAGTTTTCTTTTTAATTTCTGAGGTGGGATAATGATTAGGAAGAGAAGATGGGAAAGAAAATCATAATGACATAGTACTTTTCCTGCATAATCTTCTTGTGAGATTATATGCAGTAATAGTCCTGTATATTTTTCTCCTGTCCAGAGTTGCTTTTTTTGAGACAGGTAGCTATGCAAATTTGATCAATAAATAAATAATTTTATTCAGTTTTCCAATTCTCCCGTTTTACTTCCCCTTTCTGCAAACTATTACGTATGATTTATATATGCTATATTCTTCATGTCCTTCATATACCACCTTTACTGACTTAGTAGAGTTTACATATTAAAAGTACATGAATAGCAAAAAGTATGGACATTTTAGCAAATCCGAGGGTAAAGTAGTTCAATTTTTAAACTCTCTACACTTTCTATAAAATTTATCAGGCTTTTTATATAACCTGGAAAATCTATGGTCACAACGGTGTTATGCTTTTCCTGGTGCCCTAGAATTGTATAAATGTGTATGAGTTAGAAGCTGCCAGACTAACACAAGAATCGTTAGACTGTTTTCCAGAATATATGACCACAAGTGGATTGGGTAGTGTTTCCCACCTTAAATAATAGCTACTACCTAATGCTAACCATGTTTTGTATTGGTTATTTGGAATGGGTAGCAGTAGAAGCACAGCTTCTTTGAGGCCAACATATTCACATGAAACATTGTTACTAAGTTTTTACCCACCTTTTTATACAGGTGACAAGATGGCAAACATATTTAATACTGCTGCCACAGTTTTTCACCACGACAACCACTTTGTGTGGCAAGTGGGTTGAGGGAAAAGAACTGGCCCAAAGTTACCCAGCTGGCTTTCATGCCCCAGGAAGGCCTAGAACTCAAATCTCCTAATTTTTAGACCAGCACCTTAAACCAGCACCAAAACCCCGTAAGTCTTCTAGTCTGGAATAGAATCTTTAATATCTTTTTTCTTACAAAGAATACTTTAGAAAAAAATTAAAAAACAACCATCCTATTTTTTTCCTTGTCTTTTGAATTTGAGGTTTATTTCTCCAGCTCTCACACATTTATGAGATAACAGCTGATTTCTCGACTTTCCTGGAGTAACGAAATTACAAAGAAAAATTGTCTTTAAAACACACTAAGCATTTATAAGTAAAATAAATACTGAAACTTGTTTAATCTTGAATTTTGTAATATCTTATTGAATGACTTAATAATATATAAAAAGTGTATGAAGAAATCTACTTAAAAGCAATTGAATTTTAAAAAGAATCTTTATTACAGAGATATACAACTCTTCCACAAAGGAGGGATATAGAAGGCTTATTGTCAGGCTGTCAGTGCTTTTTTAAAAAAAAACCCCCAAACATTTTGTATACACTGATCTACAGTGAGAAGTAAGTTATTTACAGGAATGTACAAGAGTATTTTCATTTCACCAAGTTTGATATTTGTACAAGGTGTTGTTTATTGGAGACCAGTTTATTTCACTCTGTATGTGTAGAAAACGCAAAGTGCTTTAGTAAAGTTCCATCCAATGGCTAAAGAGACCACGTACAGCAAGATGAGAAGTGCAAATGGATATAGAAGGATCACCGTGTTCTTCAGGAATGGCAGTGCTGAAAGGGAGCAGAGCTTCAGTAGAAACCAAGACTGGTCATCTCTTTGTCTCAAGGATAAGAAAGAGCAGGAAGGACTCCCTCTTGTGTGAGAGAAAGCTAATACACCTTCACTAAAAAACACATCCCCAGAGCAATTGCTAATTCTTTGAAATATGAAGCTTCCTGAAACAAAAACAAACCACTGAAGGAAATGGCAGAGTTTGCACTCTGGGGGCCCAGGTAAGTAATTTACTATATCCCAAGGGAGGGTATGGCAAGACAACTATGGAGGTTTTATGCTAAGGAGCAAAAGTAAAGACTTTGAACTGAGCTTCTCTGTGATTAGATAGTCCCTGACTTATGACTGGTTGCTTATAACCCAGTTCTGAAGACCACCTCCTCCCTGATGGTTACACATGTCGGGCATTTAGCAACTGGCTGTTTGACAGATAATGATATAACATTTATACACACTTGTTTAGTACCAACAAAACTGTTCCTTCTCATCTGCCATACTACTTTCTTGCTGAAAGCTTTACCATTACTTACCACTGTACCCCAGAAATGTCACATAGATGTAATAACTAATTGCAACCAGCCAGAAAGTATTTCCAACAAAACAGCCAATTGATGATGCTGATAAAATTACATCTGCAAAAGATAACTCAGGCTCAGTATATGACATAAAAGAAAGCAAGACAATCAAAATGCTTCATTTTTAAAAAAAAATACTTACAATGAATGAAAAACAACTGGATAAAATGCAGGATAACAAGAAGTGGGTAGAAAGCATTCAAATGAACATCAAAGGCATATCCCCACTCTACATCATAGTCCCTGTTTTGATGCTTTAGCAAAAATTTATTGGAGATAAACCTTTGGGGGGGAAATTCAAAACCTATGTATTAAAATGTGCAATGCTTTATTATTTTAATATAGCATGAAATAACTCTTAATTTTCTTGTGTGTAACATTTACTCTTTTTGTGTTTTGTAGTACTTTCAAATCCAAATGTATTTTTGATCTAGAAATCCAAAATAAATCTTACAAGTTCTTTTAAGGAATATTATAAAAGTAAAATAATAGTTTTGATTCCCTAGCAGAATATTAAAAATACAAATATATACTTCAGTATGGAACTTTATTTTTTCACCCTCCTCAGGACAAGGGGAAAAAAAGATTTTCCACTCTCTTTAATACAGTATGTGCCTATTATATGCCAGAGAATCCTATTTTTCTGGTCATTTTCTAGTCCAGATGGTTTCCATAAACTCTACTGCATACATAAATGTCAAGTAATGATAATATGGTAACAAGTGAACCCAGAATTAATTTAAATTTTGTATGACCTTCTCCAGAAGGTAAATCCAATATGTGACTTTCCTTTTAAATCTTGAGCTGATACTGGAGTAAACTACTAATTTTAAATATTCTGTTTGGAACTTGCAATTTTTAAATTCAGAAATCTGCATTTTAAGATTATTTTGAAGATACTTACCACATTAAAGTTGCAATTAGAAGGCCAACTCCTACACAGTCTATAAACACGACCCACAGCAGCAGCTTTATCATTTCAACAAATCCCAAGCCTAACACAAATCCAAATCCTACAGTGGATACTAGAGGAGGAAGATAAATAGCAGTGACATATATGATTAATTCAAGATATACAAGATGCTCTAACTTTGGATAGTCATGTGCTCTCCAAATTTAATAATGCTTAAAGAAGACTCATTCAGTAATATGCCTCCATCTCTATAAAGTTGCTGCTTATATAGTTTCATCTTTCCAAGCAAATACTTCATATTCCCTTGTCAATACTGCTAGTCTGAAAACTAAGATACATATACGTAGAGTGCCTTGGTATTGGTAGTATTTTTCTACTTAGATGTTTCTAAATTGATGAAGTAAGTTATAGATAATGGTGTCTTTTTTTGACTAGAGTTGAAATAGCTCCGCAGGTTAACCTATAGAGAATTACTGAACATTGGTGTTCCTAGAGTTCAGATAAAATTCTGAGTTCCTTCATAAATACTATGAATCTGATTCTGCCAGCAAGTGTTCAGAGTCTTTGGGAATGTACAGGCAGGGCACTTCTAGCTCTCAATTCTGTAATGGTTTATTCTGGTTGAGCACTATGTAAAACACTAATATTTATTTTATTTATATCCCACCTTTACTATTTTTATAAATAACTCAAGGCTGTAAACACACACAATACTTTCTCCTATTTTCCCCACAAGAACTCTGAGGCAAGTTGGGCAGGCAGAGATTGACTGGCCCAAAATCACTTAACCAGCTTTCATGCCTAAAACTCATGGTCACCTGGCTTCTAGTCTGATGCCTTAACCACTAGACCAAACTGGTTACTGTTACTGAGGACTCATTACTATTACTTCAGGGCACCAAGCTAGAAACACTAATTTCAAGTAGATAGGGAAGTTCAGTTACTCACCACACAGCCAGATACTCAGCAACACAAGGAAAGCCGGATCATCTCTAGCCCACTGGTCTTTTGTTTGTTTCCTATACTGAAAATTTCTGTACACCTTCTGTGGTGAAGTGAACAGATACAACATCTGCCACAGAGCAAACTCAAAATCCATGTGACGAAAATGAAGGAGTCTTCTCAAGTATTTATAGCGCTTTGCCCCAGCTGTGTGTCTTGCTGATGCTCTAGTATTTAAAGATCCATTGCCCTGATCTCGGGGATTAATTGATGTGGTAGGCAACATCTTGCTAAACAGGGAAAAAATAGCCACAATTTTTAAAAATAAGTCTATCTGAGCTAAAACTTCAAAGCAGGCACCAGTTTCCTATGCTGGAATTATAAACTGCCTCTTCCCAGTTCTGGGTAGTAAATCCTTGCTCCATTTTATATAAGCATGTATTAGATCCTGTTATTAAACATAGTAGTAGAAAGTCACTATCTGTTAGGTATACTCGCAATCTTAACATACTAGATACAATTGCAAAAAATATTTCTCAAAAGATTCCAAATGAAAAAAATCACAACCTAATGGGAAAATATTCCACTTCATCCATTTGGCATCACTATTCGTGAATGAGCAGAGAAATTAATATTAATACCTTGGCTAAGATCATTGTTTTATATGATTCTCTGGCTTTGGCAATGATGTGATTCAGTACAAAGAACTCAATACATAAATAACTATGAAAGAGTTTGATCTATTTCTTGTAAGATTTTTGGTGGGGATAATGCTTGTTAAAAAAAAACCCTGCTTCTAAAAATTTTGGGAGAATTTCATGATTTATACACCAAGAGTGGCAGGATTTGCCATTCCGAAATACTGACAAGCAGAGAAAGCAACAGTAAATCACTGGCAGTGATTTTTCTCTCTCATCTCCACTCCCCACCAGCCAAAGATTCATTCAGGCACCATAACAAGCCACAGCTACATGGATGAGCCTCAGGCTTCTGCAAACTCCTCTTTCCCTCTTGTACAAGAGTTATGTGGTTGGTATAGTTCAGACCATTATCTTCTCGCAAAAATTAGGACAAAATACATACTGAAACACCTCTAAATGATCCAAAGCTTTATTAATTCATAAGATCATTGAATTGTACAAATGGAAAACAATATATCTGTAAATTATTTCTTTCCTACGTAGTAGATCTAGGCAGGACTGTACTGCATGTACTAAGTATACTAGGAGATGGCAGAAAATGACAGCAAAGGGAGAAAGTTCTTAAATTATCTTTGAGAAAAACAGGCAACAACTGAGCTTTTTATACCTTTTGATCCAACGTAGTAAATCTCAAATGGCTAGAGAAGGTTTAGGGACAAGAAAACCATTCAGCAGACATAACTGTGGAAGAACAGAAATGAAAGTAAATCAATACTATAAAGGGAATGAAAAGCCAGTTGCAGAAAATAAATATAGGTAGACTTCAACTTACAACCACAATTGAGCCCACAATTGAGATGTTGAGTTTTCTCCATTTTACTACCTTTCTTGCCACATTTGTTAAGTGAATCACTGTAGTTGTTAGTACTATATGGTTATTAAGTTTATCTGGTTTCTTCATTGACTTCGCTTGTCAAGGTCACAAAAGTTGATTACCTGACGCTAGGACACTGCAACTGTCATAAATTTGAGTCAGTTGCCAAGCCTCTGAATTTTGATCATGCGACCATGGAGATGCTACAATAATTATGTGAAAAATGACCTATAGGTCATTTTTTTCTGTCCTGTTCTAACTATGAATGGTCACCAAACAAACTGCTGTAAATTGAGAACTATCTGTACGTGTTTGCAAGGTTGTTTTTCCTAAGGGAAGGCTAAGTATGCAATAAAGTGGAGCAGGTTGTGTCTTTCCTGCTAAAGTTTGAAGGGGAAGAATGAAGGTAAAAGTAATCAACAACAGGAATTAGCCAATGAAAGAAGTACCTTGAAGAAGAAACCCCAAAATCAAACCTGGAAGAAGGCAACAGCCAACTATTATAGCACTCTTGTAAAGTCTGTAGAGATATTCAGTCATCTAGGTCATGGTTGTCCCAAAGGTGCTTTTTCAGAACTTCTTTGAAGTCTTCAAAGAAAAAAAGAAAATCCAGCTGCCTCCTGAAAAAACACCTTTGGGGCAACCATGACCTGGATGACTGAGACTCTCTTCAGACTTTTAGCTATACAATTTGGGATGAACACCCTTTGAACGTGTGGGAGTAGGAATGGATTTCCAGAGGAAAAAAATTACAGGAACCAAGAGCACTTCTCAGGTGACCCTGAGGACACAGATAAACCTCCAATTGCTTCAACCACCCTTCCATTCCCCATTATCCTGTCAGAGCTGAAGAAGCTTCTTGGATGAGAAGGGAAACGTCTTCAAAGAAACAAGAAACTCCAGTTGCCTCCTGAAAAAGCACCTTTGGGACACTCTTGTCAAGGAAATTACTGTATATGGGCATAGATCAAACATTTAGCTAATCTAAATTAAAACTCAAGTCAGGTCAATGCCAGCAACAGCTTGTGGAACAAACTACAAAACATATAGATTAAATTCAGAAAGTTAGCAAGCAGGCAAGCTAGTAATATTTGTTCTGCAAGACAGCCAGGGCATAAAACCAACACTTAAAACAGACATTACACTTAACTTATAAAAGGAGAACCCAAGATCCTATAGGAAGAGACAGAGGCATTCTGAAAATAGAAGCAAAAAATATTCCTAAATAGCCAGAGAAGATATAAGTGGCTTTGGCTTCAAGAACAGATAAAGAGGGGCCAGTCTGTTGAAGAAATAAAGAGAATATTAATCCTAGAAAGGAAAACCATGAGAGATTTAGAAAAGCTCATAAAATAAAACAGGCTACTATATTTCTGCAACGACCAAAAAACAACAACAGAGTTCTTAAAGCAATGTTTTGTCTGCGGTGGTGCTCGACAAATTGAAGGGAACAGAGGAAGTAGGAAACCAAAACACCTGTGGACAAAGTCGGGAACACCGTCGGAATATCCCTGGAGGATACGATGTGATGGAGGGTATGCGTCTGTTTTGATTCCCTGGATCCGGGCGCTGCGGTTACACAGATGGGAATTATTTGACAAGCCATCGTAACCTCCTTGGGTTACACTAGCTCGTCAAGCAGAGGCCGGTGCGGAGAGCAGCGGGAAGGGAGACGGTGGGGAAAGGCCGCAGGTACCTTTTATATCCACTTGCAGAACGGAGAAGGGAGGAAAAGGGGGCGTGGCTGTGCTCGGATTCCCACCGTTCCAGAACCCCCGGAACGTTCCAAACGCTTTCACCTCACGCGAGCGGTGATTGTCAACCCTCGTCTGATGGTTGCGCCGGGGAGGGGGGGGAACTAAAGACGCTCCCCTGAGGAAAACACCCCCGCCCCGTAAATTCGGCTTGATTGCCGCCCCACCACCACCACCACTCGCAGCCCCTAAGTTGCTGACTCTTCCGTAACTTCCAGCCCCAAAACGCCAAAGCGCATGCGTACGCAAGAGGCACAGGTTGACAGTGGGACGTAGGCTCGGCCACGGAGTCCTGTGGGTAGTCTTTAAGCGCAGGATGATGACGTATAGGGACTTTTGAAAAGGGTGGAAGAAGGGTCAGCCATCGAACAGGAATGTGTTATAGTGGGTTATGTTGCAAGTTTCTTTTCTTTTCGTCTGTAAATACTAACACTGCTAGTTTTTTATGCCGATTCTCCAGTGTTAAACCGACTCACCATTGTATTTTTATTTAAAACATGCATTTTGTTCAATCTCACCATTCCCTTTTGAAGTAAACAATATTGGGCAATGGGCAGAAATAATTATTCATAATTTTTATAATTAAAGCATCTAACGTAATAGTACGTACTATTCTACTGTGGGAAAGAGTTGCGAACTGCAAAAATCGACGGACCTAAGACCGCGAAGGGAAAGAGTTATGCAACTCCCTATCGCTTTGCTGGTCATCTATTTATGTCTCTTTTTTGCCGTTAACAAACGATTTCGGATTTACTGTAGCAAACACGCTATAATTTCAGCTTAAGAATTTCGCATGAATCCATCTAATGCGTTGATGCGTATCAAACAAAAATCGAACAACCTTACAAATGAGATCCCCCTCCAAACCTATAAATAAACTCCTGCATCTAAACACTGACTTCCTCCACTGAAATCTACGGACCGTTGTCTCGCCCGCGGGTGCGGGAGAGGCACGTAAGCAGAGCATCCAATTGAAAACGAAGCTCCCCACGCAAGCAAGGCGCCTCTTCTATACTTTTCGTAACTCCAGGAATAGGTGAAAGGTGAGCGAAGATGGTGGCTCTCGGGAAGCGTAGTTCTTGCGGTTGAGGAAGTTGCGGACCCGCGGGTGGCGGACGCCGAAAGCCAGAAACGCCTCGCCAAGATGCCGAAATACTACGAAGGGAAAGAGGAGGACAGGCGGGCCTGCTCCGGGGTACGCGAGGATCTGAAGTCCTGCCTGCTGGAGTGTCCCTGCGTCATCAAGGTAGCTGGGAGGGTGCGGGAAGACGGAGCTCGAGGCGTCGCTTGGGTCCTTCGACGGCGGGGCGGCCGAGGAGGTGGGGCGGCGGGGTAGAGAAAGGCTCTCTCGGCATTCCGTTGTCCCAAAGGTGCTTCTTTCAAAGGGCAACCGGGCGTTCTTTGCTTGCTTTGAAGTCGTTTCGCTTCACATCTAAGCAGCTTCTTCCGTTCTGACCGAATGGTGCAAAATGGACAGATTTATATTCCTTGCAAGTCGTCTGATCGTTAGGACTGTCTCTGAGAGTCCCGTTGTCTTTTGAAAAAGCAACTTTGGGACAACACCACCTGGATGACTGAAAATCTCCCATAGGCATTACATTCCCTTCTTTTCCAAAAGAAGACGAGCCAACCTCGACGGGTGACTTGGCTGTGAAAGGCTGCCGGCTTCCTTAGAGGGCCGTCCCGCCAAGTAAAAGTATTGGCTTCGGCATTAACAAGTAGCCTTTTTGATCAAGAGAGCGAGTGCTTTCATGGCAGAGATGAAGGAGTTTCTTTCCGGGAACGTTTGGTTCCAAGAAATCCGGATTTGCTGCTATTATTGTTATACATTATACACAACAATGAGACATTTGGATTTGAATCAATTCTTTTCCATGACAACATCTATACCCTAGTGCAGTGCATGCATATAATTCTGAGCAAAACCTTGAACTTTGCAGAAATTACATTTGAATATATCTTACACGAAGAAAAGTAGTTTTCAAGTATTGATTCTTAATAACCTATTGTGGTTTATTTTAATTTTTTCATGTGTTTAGTTTTATAGTTTCGATATGGTTTTTATATGTTGTTTTAACTTTTGATTGGGGGCCGTCCAGAGTTGGTTAGAAGATAGGTGGCACATTTTAAATATTTTAAGATATTCATGTGACATTTAGCAGAAGAGAACCATTTTGTGTGAAAGGATTTTAACATTAATAGAAACAGCTGTCTTCTTGTGTGTTAGACATACATACATTGCTTTTCCTTCCCATCTTACAGCTGATGTACTTATTTCCTTATACTGCTCTTCCTGAAGGTGTCTCCTTCCTCCTTTGTTTTTAGCTGATTTCATGTGTAATGTGTAATCCCTTTCTCAGAAGGCTATCAGGCTGCATATATGAAGAAAAGAAATATTAAATTCAGTAAATTTTGAATAGCATTTTTTATATGAGTGTAACAATACGTTATTTCAGCTAAAGAGCTTTCATTTTTAAAAGGTGCATACACTTTATGAAGGTCTGCAGTAAAAAAAGGTGCAGTGATCTTGTTTGATAAGAATGTATGGTATCTTATAAAACCATAAGAGAATATGGAAAGAAGATTATCTACTAAAATAATGTATTTTCTGTCCTTTCAATTTAAAAAAATTGAGATAAACATAGGTAAACAGTCTTCCTGGACCAGGGTCACTTTTAGAATGGTACAATATGTTATGAATGCAAATAAAAATACAAATAGCTGCTTCAGTGATTGGCCAATCACAAAACATTTATTTACTAGAGAACAACCCCCTGCACCAAGTATCTCCATGTTCTCAGTGGGTCCTTTGTGAGGGTTAGTGGTATTGCTGGAAATAAATATGACTCTAAAAGTGGGATTTTACTTTGCATGATGCCAATGTTTATATAAGTTTTCTTGTTTAAAAGATTATTAAATAGATCCGGTGTGTAGTAAAATAAGAGCTTGACAGCACATTATGACAAGGTGTGTATTTATTGCCTATTACTGAATGGGAGCAAAGAATTTTAATATTTTATCATACAGCAAATTATCTATATACTGTTAGATTCAGTATGAATCCAATGCAGAGTGCCCATATGAAAAAGCCCAGCCTTGAGAATGGTTTTTGAAATATAAGTCCAGCCAGCGTTTGTTAATATCAAACCTAGATATTATTGAGACAGTCCTTCACAATTTTAGCTCGATTCTTGTGAAACTTCTCTGGGCCTTCTACAGTCATCTTGAGGAAGGGTATATGAAGACAGTTTTGTTTTTTGTGCAATTATTTTTTTTTAAAAATAACAAGTTTTACTTTTTGGTCATTCTTTGCTTTTGCTTATATTTGAAAAAAATGTGAAAGATTATATATAATGTAAATTTTCGCTAACACCTAAATGAATATATTGAATCTTTTATTTGGGTATCTTTTGTATCAGGAAGGGAAGAGCGCCAAACAATGCTTGAAGGAAGGACATTGCAGAGGTTTACTAATTTCCATGTTTGAATGCAAAAGATCATTGGTAAGTTTGTAGGAGGAATCCCTCAGAACCCAAGTTGAGAAAAATGCAGAAATGTAAGAGGCTGCTGCTGAGCTTGCTTTTTTGTTCTACATAAATCACTACCTTCTCTCTACAAACTGCAAAATGGAATCTATTTGTAGAGTGCAGACAAAATATGTATATTTCATCAAATTAAGGTGATTATTTGTTCAAGACCTTTTCCTGTGTTCTAAATTGCAACTTGTTGATTTTATTCTCTGTAACTCAGTGCAAGTCATTAGAAGCTCAGCCCATCCCTGGGCATGCGAGTGGAGTCACATACTACTGTGTTAAGGAGAAAAAAATGAGAAACTTCTATGGCTTCTTAATAAACTTGTTTGCTTCTTGGTGGTTCAATTCAAGGTGGTCATCACCTTTAAAGATCTTTACGTATGGAACCAAGATATCTGAGGAATCATGTCACCCCGATAAGACTAGCCCACCTCACTGGTTCCAGCAGAAAGGGCCTACTTCAGATCCCATCTGCCAAGGAATTTCAGTTGCTGGGGTCCAGGAGAAGAGCCTCTGGAATATTCTCCTGTTGGGAGTGAGGTCCGCCTCCCACACAGCTGGCCTTCCAAAAGAGCCTGAAAACTTAGCTCTGTTGCTTAGCCTGGGGCCTATTACATTGGATGTGGCTGATTGGGTAGAGAAGATATCCACCCCCAGACTTTCACTATGGAATGTACAGCATAAGCAACCTTTCTTAGTTTTTCAGCCTAAGTTTTTTATTTATTTAATAAGTTTATATTGTTATCAATCTCATATACATGATTGTGAACAATTAACAATTACAAAATAAATACAAGATGAAACAGCCAAAATTTAAAAACAATATAATAACATAAAAATAGCTGCAGAGAACGTAACTTACATTTGCTTATTAATCATGTAATATACAGGCTGTAACATTCTTAGCCAACAGTAGTTTTAGAAATCCCAGATAAAGCAAAGGGAGGAATATATCAAGTGGGTTCTAAAAAAAATGCATTTGTTTATTTTTGACCTTACAGGACTGATTCAAGATAGTATAAAATGGATTTAATATTGTTTCTCCCTATGAATCCCAACACTAAGAACTTGAAGTCAGACTGTTCTAATTCTATAAAATAAAATTCTGAAAAAAAATATTCTAGAAGTTCCAGTGAATTATGCATGGATGTGAAGACAGGGTAGATGGTTCCGCCCCAGGCGCCTGATGGATCCAGAAAGATTCCAGGAGGAGCTTGGGCCATCTGAGACCC
>JANHFL010000652.1:161131-173630 GCA_032468155.1 Oxyrhabdium leporinum
TTAAGAGACTTTTAGATGTAAACCGCCCCGAGTCCTTGGAATGGGGCGGTATATAAATTTAATAAAATGAAAATGAATGAATATTCTTTCTTTGGACTCTCTTGATTGCTGTTGAACTGAATTTACTGGTTATGCGGTGTCATTAGTTACCTTGGTCAGGGTAGAACCTTAACTAATTGTATTACATTCAATATGGTAGCATAAGTATAGTTTATTTTCATTACAATCCTTACTGAGAAGCTGCCTTCTGTGAAGGGACGGCCACATTTCTCTTGGTTTCTTCTTTTGAATTGATGACAACATTGCTGCAATATAGTGATTTGAGCTTTTTCATACTTTGTTTTGATATACATTTCTAGAATACAGTTGGTGAAAATATGTAATGTAGCTTTTTGTGTTTGAAGGGCACTTTCTTTCCAAAATCTAGTTATTACTCATATCAAACAGCGTGGTACAATATCTGTGATATTTATAGCAGCTTGTTACTGTGGGAGAAATAGGAAATTCTAGAAAGGTCCCCTCTTTGATCAGCCAGCAGTGCTGCTGTTAGAGGAATTTGTTGCTGCAATGCATATTAATTTAGTTACTGACAGATTTATATACTCACATGTTCCTGGGAAAACAGTCTGGTGCTTTATAATATAACAATAAATATTTTAACCAAGTAATATCAGTTACGTAAAACCAAGCAGGGAGGGAATTCCACAAACCTGGTATTGCCACTGAGAAACCCTACTCCTGGTTGGTTGTAGCAGACCTCCTTTCTGGATTGCAGTTATAACAGACCAGAAGAAGATACATTGAGATTTGGCTGGTGATCTGGGCAAATCATTCCTTTAAATAGGCAGGATCTAAGCTATAAAGGTATTTATGTATTAAAACAATCACTTTGAAATTGGTTGAGAAAGTAATATCCTTCAGTGATACCAACCACAACAAGGGAGGGGTAAAACCATGACAAAGCCATGTCTCCAACCCCTAACGTCTTCACCTGGTCTTGGAAGATATCATGATTGATAATATCAAAAGCATCTGATAGATGCAGGAGTACTAGCAAATATTTTGTTTACTTATTATTACATTTATATGCTGATATATATATATATACTCCCTTGTCCTGCTTCCTCAAGAGAATGTCCAACAGGGCAACCAAAGAGATCTTTGTGCAATGAGCAGCATTGAAACAGATCTAGATAATCAGAATTATTCAGAAGTACATGAAGTTGCCAGCCACTATCTGCTCAACTGTAGGTCATTATAGTAAAGTCTAAAAATAGAGGAACTAGAGGGAGGGATAAACTACCATTCTCTTTAGAAAAGACAGCATCACCCTTTAGAAAGAGGCATTAATGATAGCTCTAACATCTTTCTTGCAGATATGAGTGAGTGACTGAGGAGAAAAAAATGGTTAAGCTCTCAGGTTCACTGCTGAGGACACAAGGAAGCTTTCTACAAGCTTTACAAAGGAGAAAAAAACCCATTTTCCTCTATTTCAAAGCCACATATAGCTATGCCACTATGTTCTCAGTGGAAGTAAATCATATTTGTTTTGACACATCTGCTTTCTTACTTCACAGCTCACAGTTGTTTGACAGATCAACAGGATCTGTGAGCTCAAGGAGAGGGCAATGATCATGTGGTAGTCCATGATCTGAAGTGGCTCAATATTGCAGTCTACTATCAAAAGGTTCAACTGAAAGATTTAGAGCCACAGCAAACTATACTTAAGCATATTGTGGCATTTCATTAGATCCAGAAGCAGCTGTGAATAGGTTCTCACAAGTGGCGTGTTCTCTACAACAGGGGTCCCCAACCTTGGACTGTGGACCGATACTGGTACGTGGCCCATTGGGAACTGAGCCATGTAATTGAGCAAAGCTTTATCTGTGCATGTGCGGGATCTAGGTAACATGCAAAATCATGCCTCTCCCAGTCCATGGAATATTTTTTTTTCTGGTGCCCAAAAGGTTGGGAGATGCTGCTCTATGTGGAAGGACAGATTCAGTAGATGCAGCTCAAACATAATAAAATGCTACTGCTAGGGCACAAAGAATCTGGATCATTCATAAAGTTGCATCATAGATGATTTATTCAAATCTGTACATAGAATCTGATCAACTAAATTGGCACTAGATAAGAGTCAATGAAGTTCAGGAGGGGGGCTGGACTTGGATCTCTTGTGGCAACACAGGACTCTAAACTGATGACATGTTTAACTCTGCCCCCCCCCTCCAAACTGCTGTTCTCCTACAACTATCTCTGGCTTTCTTCCCACAGAACATTAAAAACCCAAATCTAAGGTGTTTCTGACTTGGTGAGCAGTAACAGATTTAAACCTTTAAGTCATAATAGAGATGAACTATTTCAACTAATTCCCAAAGGCTGGCCCCTGCATCGATATTGAAGTCCCCAAGCACCAATAAGCAAAGATTTCTCAGCATCAAATATAAGGCCAGTTCTGCCAACTCATATAAGGGTGTTACTGGGCAGTGCAGTGCCTGGAAATCTTCATCTTGTGTTGGTTCTGCTTGAGAAACATATATTGGGTTTCTGTTATCTCTTGCTTTTTGGGCCTGGACAGAGAAATAAAAACTTTTGTAAGAGCAACACCTTCCATTTGGTTTATTTCATGCCTCTGTTCCAGAATATGAAAAACGTTTTTGAAAATCTGGACTCAAATGACATTGCCCAGTGTTTAGTCAATGCTCCATTGTATACGAATAACTACATTGAAACCATGCCATCCCATCCAAGTGGTGAGGCAAGACTCACTGTTGGAGATGGTAAACATAGCAACAAAGCACACAATTGTGGTAAAGCTGCATTGATGACAATGGTGGCAGTAATGTTGTTGCAGGCATCAGAATATTGGATTACTGGACATCATATTTCAGAATGTCAAATGTGACAGACCAAATGAAAAAACTGAGTACCTTATTCCATTACCAGCTCCAATATTCCTTTCTCCAACAAATTATTCTTGTCCATTTTTCCCCAAGCTGTTGTTTCACACTTCACATTGTTCCAACACTAACCTTCCTCTTTCCATTTTCACTTTCACTTTCCTACACTTTTGTCTTCTCTGTGTCTCAAGTCCTCAAAAACCTATAACCAAAGTCCAGAACACTCATTTTACTCCTTTGATACTATTGTCTGTCAGACTCCTTTCATACAATCACTTCAGTTTTTCTCTTCCATCATCCTTTGTTTCCAACACTTTCCATTTCTCACACTTCTTGATTTTCTAGACCCCTTTTTCCAGTGTAAATTCAGTTATTCATTTATTTCTTACTAATCCAAAGATATTAATAGAAGAAAATTCTGTTGCAGGCTCAAAAAACCCCCATGCCAGATATAAACATATGCTACCACTACTATGTGTATGTTTTCTCTTTGTGTATATGTATCAATGTAAATCATCATTTCATTGTTTCTGAGTATTTATTGTAGAGGAGCAGAGTACTATTACATCTATTTTTTCCTTGGTCTTTTAGTCCTTTTCTATTCAATTTCAGATTTGGTTAATCTTATCAAAGTATATCTTCACTGTATTAGTTTTAATATCTACAGGCATTCATTGTTTCATCACTGCTCTGTGAGATTTACACCATCAATAATGTATTACCACAGTTTTTTTCATTCATGTCTTTCTTGAAAGAAAGAAAAAACATCACTGTAATTTTTAGTAGTAGAAGTTATGAAAGAAAGAAATAATTGCAAAATCAAGGAATTATATAGCCAGAAGAGGCCATCAAATCCAACTCTCCAGACAGTGAAGCAGACCATCCTAAGTAGATGAATCAGAATATGTTGAATACGTCAGGTGATGGGAGAATGCTACATTCTTCAGTAAAGGTTTTTATTTTATGATCTGCTTTTATCTTCTTTCATGTTCTTTCAGAATCTTCCTCTTTGTCTCTTATAGCCCAGTTCCTTCACTGTCTCCTCATAAAACTTAATTTCCAATTCCTTGAACATCCTGACTGTTTTTCTCCACATTATTCCAGTTATCTCAGAATCTATTTTTAAATATACCCGAAACCAAACATTGTACTGAAAATGAGATCTGGCCATGCAGAGTATAATGTATCTGTTGCTTCCAGTTACTTGTAAATTAGATTTATCTTGAAGCAGCTTAAAATTGCATTGGCTTTTTTAGCAGCCCTGCTGCCTCATATTCAACTTGTGATTAGTTATTATTCCAAGATCTTTTCTACTTTCATTTTTCACCCACCCTATTCCTGTACAAAACTTACTTTTTCTTAAGTGAGGAACTTTGCATTTGTGTTGATACATTTTATACTGCTGTTTTTAGTCTAACTTTAATATATCAAGATAGTCTTAAATTTGTTGTTGTCTTCTAGAACAGAGATAGTCCTTGATTTGCAACTGTTTGTTTAGTGACCATTTGAAGTTACAATGGCACTGAAAAAGTGATGCCTGACCATTTTTCATACTTATGACCATTGCAGCATCCCCACGTGATCAAAATTCAGACACTTGGCAACTAACACATATTAATGATGGTTGCGTGGTCCTGGGCTCATGTTACCACCTTTTGTGACCTTCTGACAAGCAAATTCAATGAGGAATTCACTTAACGTGTTACTAACTTAACTGCAAAGATTCACTTAATAACTGTGGCAAGAAAGGTCATAAAATGGGGCAAAACTAAATTAGCTGTCTCAGCAACAGAAATTTGGGGCTCAATTATGGTCATAAGTCAAGGACTACTTGTATTGGCTATCTTAATTTGATGTCATCTCCAAATTGAATTTCCTATGCTACTAAGTCATTAATAAAATTGTTGGAAGAGTATTGGGTCCTTTGGCATTCCACTTGATACCGGTCTTCATTTTGGTGAGCTATTGATGAATGCTCTGATTTTAAAGAATGTATTTTAAATCAGTTCTTGATCTTCCTATAGGGCATGGACTGGTAACCTGGCCATTCTCGTTTAATGGAAACTTGAATTCAATAATGAATGCACATCCTAATTCTATTGTATGGAGAATGTATACAAATTCTCAATATAGTAATTTAAAAATCCTATTTCAACATGATTTGGGGTCTAATTTCTTAACCATAGCCAGGAGAATTCTGTCTCACACAGATTCCTTTTTCAGTTTTGTAATTAATTGCTAACTACCGTGTTTCTCAGAAAACACGACCCACCCCAATAATAAGCCCAACCCTACCTTTTTGGGGGTGGGCCTATTTTAAAAAATCTGTTCAGTGTTGTTATTAGATTTTTAATCTTCCTATGTACAGTTGAGTTCAGGTATCCAATGTGCTGTTTCATTTCTATTACAAAACCACTCGTATTATTGAAATCCCAGTTTAGGTGCTTTAATTGGCTCTTCTATTTTTGAACAGAGTCTTGCAGTTTCATTTGTGCAATGTATGCAATTTAGACAAATTGGCACTGTGGCTACTGATTTGGAGTCTGATTAAAAGAGTGAATCAAAGAGACGCAATGAATAATATAATGAAGTCTTGAGTTATAGTACGTTTGCTTTATATATGTACATACACATATGCATGTTTGAGATAAGCATCATCATGTAAAGTACAGAAAAGGAATAAGAAATACTAAACCAGAAGAATTAAAGACATATAATGAGAGAAAGAGAAAACCCAGTTAAAACTACTTTATATGAACACAATTCACTATACATCTCCATGTAGTTCTTTCCTTATGAATTTTGTTGCTTTTACTTTTCCATATATCATGCCATGTATTATATTATATTTTTAAGCTTCTCGCTTACCTTTTCTTTGAAAATTTCATCACCCAACCCACCCAACCACAATTTCTTGATCTTTCCTTCTGCTCAATCCATTTATTCTTCATGATATATTGATTTGCAATTCAGTTCTTTTACTCTCTGATATGACCAAGTGCCTTAACGTACTTAATATTCCTGCTTGTATTTATCATCTCCCCTACATAAGATCAATATTCATAACTTCAGATCTATTATGCCCTTTCTTCTAGACACGTATACTGTACACACAATGTATTTATCCTCCTTTTATTCATCTCATATGTTTATTCATGCTTCTCACCATTTATTCCTCTTATAGTCCATGTCAGAATCCACAAGGCATTTTGGAACATATTGATTACTCTGCCATAAGCATTCTCATAATCCAGTTTAACTAAAATCATTCTAACAAACTTGGTCACTAATTTAAAAATACCGGTTGGTTTCATTTTTCTGATACCATGATGAAAAGACCTGTCCCTAATATAACGGCTCAGGAAGGGCCAAGATAACAGTTTGCTTTCCAAGTGTCTCCAAAGCCAGTGCAACAAGGATAAGCTTTCACTTGGGAAATAGGGTTTTTTTTTAAATTTTAGAGTTTTATCCCACCCTTTTTTTCATATACAACTCAAGGGAGCAAACATATCAATAGCCCTCCTCCTATTTTCCCCATAACAACAAATCTGTGAGGTGGAATGACTGGCTCAAAGTCACCCAGCTGATTTTTTATCGCTAATGTAGGATTAAAACAAGAACAAGTGTACACTGGGCTTTGTCTTGCTGGTTATGCAAACTTTTGCTTCAAATACTTACAATTTAGGAAGGTCCCTTGACTTGCAACTGGAGGAAGGGGTTACAGTCTGAACTCTGAAAGTTCCTTGAAGGTGTCTCAAAAAGTTATTGGATTCCCTTTCTGTCTTTTTAGTACAAACTAGACAATTTATGACCTGTTGGGTCATTGTTCCTGTTTAAATTTTTAAAAAATACCTCTAATTAACGGAACAACCATGGGTGGGCAAAAAGCAATGGGAGTGAGAATGACTGATGACTTCCTGCCATCTTCCCCATTGACTTTGCTTGTAAGAAGCTGGCAGGGAGCATTGGAATCATGTGACTATGGCTGATTTTTGCAGAAGGGAAATGCAGCAGATGAAAGTTTTGGAAAGAAGGAAGTGGCTAAAAAGAGAAAAGCCACTCAATTCCGCTTTCCTTTGATGCAGAACACTTTCAATTACCGTTGTAACTTTGAATGGTCACTAAATGAACTGTTGAAAGTTGAGGACTACCTGTATAAAGTAGGGAAGTTCCTTTAGTTCAGTGTTGTTGGCCTCAGCCATTTTTTAAGATGCATGGAATTCAACCCTATGCTGACTGGGGAATTCAGCTGATTTATCCTAATAGAAGTTCATTTAAAATCAGGATGAAAATTATCAAAAAAAAATTCTGGGATAAAACTTGAGAGGTGGCACCTTTTTTTCCTTTTAGAAAGAAAAAAATATCACTTCCTCTGTGGATTGTATTGTTGAAAGCTTTGTGTAATTTTAAAGGTTAAGAGGCTTCCTTCAAAGGGGATTTTCATAATTTGTATTTTTATTTGTTTGTTTGAATCGCACTTTTATTACTTTTACAAATAACTCAAGTTGGTGAATACACATTCCTCCTCCTATTTTTTCCACAACAACCCTGTGAGAGAGGTTGAGCTGATAGAGTGATTAGCCCCACATCATCCAGCTGGCTTTCATGGCTAAAGTGGGATTTGAATTCATGGTCTCCTGCTTTCTAGCCTGATGCCTTAATCAGGAGATCAAACTTGCTGCCTATTTGGTGTTGCAAGAAACTATGACATTTGTTCAAATGTATTCCACATGATACTCTAGCTAAATGAATAAGTCTTTGCAGTTTAAAAAGTTGTGTTTGTGGTGAGCAATATAAGTTTCAGTCAAATGATAGGAAAGAATGTTATTCCATAAGTCTTTTTTGGGATTGTATCTTGATTCTGTGCGACAAATAAGTACTTGTTTTATACATAATTTCCTGGAGGTGGCAATTTTTCTTTTTATTTAAGATAATCAAAAAAATCACAATGTGTTAAAAGGCAGATTTCTTTTTAGTTATTAAAATCTGATATTCCTGTTTCAATGATTGGGATGTTTATGAGAGTTAGGACTACTGTGCCATATCCATAAAGAACTCCTTTTTAGATTGGATTTTTGTGTTTGTGTAGTTTCAACCATTCATCATTAAGGCCATGCATACACAAGATCCTTTTTTTGTGTGTTCATAAATTTTACACACAGCTGTTGTATTAAGTCTACACCTGTGCCATTTGAAAGTGTGTTTATTTTCAAATGTTTTGTAAATGGGAAATGAACTGCTTCTTTGTATTGAAAATCTTCCAGCTATGCTAGTTTTGATTCTTTTTTTTTAATGGGTGGGGGGAGAATGAGGAAGCATTCTTGCCTTATTTCTGATTATTATCAATTTGATTCTGCTGAATTTCTTTATTGTGAGCTGCAAATCTGGCCCATTTTTTTCCAAATTTGGTTTGGCAGAAAATATTTGCACAAATCGCTGCCTGTAGTTTTGTATACCTTCTTTTCCAATGCATTTGTTTTCATGCATCAACTATGCTTCACAAATACATTTTTTAAAATTGGACAATATATTTTTGTATGTACTTCCCCTTGGCTATGCTCTTCTAGGTGTAAATTGAGATGAGAATCTTGCAAATCACTGAACCAAATTGCAAAAGATTTCTCAAAATTCTGAGGGACCTGGTTTCTCACCTTTCCTTGCAGCTAACTTCCAATTTTTTAGAAATCAAAGTGGCAAACTTGTATGCTAATACAGTAAGCAGTTGAAATGGATTATATGCCTAAACTTGCAGCAGAAATTTTATATTCTATTATTTATCCAGTATATTTTTAATTAGTACATATGCCATAACCATCTTGTTCTGCAAGGTTTCAACTTCCTCCCAAGGCAATGGCTATGAAAACTCCTGCCACAATAGTTGTTCGGGGAAGCTGCTGCTACGACTTCCGGAAGTAACATTTTTGGAACCAAAACAATTCTGACCTGTAATTAAATTTGAAATTCCTTTTCTATAGCAGAATATCTTGGCCTAAAGAGAACTTTTTTCCCTGTTAAAATTCATTAATTTGATCAAATATTTATTGACATATGGGGATACTTTTAAATAATAACAGTGAAGTATTGAATGACATGCTTTGGACTTTGTTTTGATCAGACCATTCTGCAAAAAGTTGAACAATGACAAAATAGTCTCTTTGCTTTTATTTCAGATTTCATGTAAAAGCATCAGAAAGATTGGCAGCCGGATTGATGTCATATCTGTGCAAAATGAATTAAAGCAACATGACCAAGACTTATTTCTCATTCTGCAATTATACTGAGCAAGTGCTAAATTGGCTGTAGTTACTCTGTGATTTTTAGCTTTTCCTTGACAAACCAGAAAGGTAACGTTTTAATTTATGATCATAGCTTAGGCATAGCTCAGGAATAAGGCACTTTTTACCAAGCATATGTAATATCCATGTTGAACAGGTTTTGATTCAGATTAGGATTCCAGTCCAGTGTTACATATGTCCCAAAAAAATGGCTTTACCCTTCCATCACTAGCAGAAATAAGGCCTTGTAGAATGTATGGCTTTGTTTTTTTCCCTTTGAAAACTTCCTTATTACAGCATTTGGTTATGTTTTTGTATTTATTTAAGTACAGAATGCGGCAATTAGTTTTAATAGAAGCTATTACAACATGATATTTTGGAGTGCTAAAAGCCTTGGAAAATGAAAGATCATGATGTCAAAACTCTGTGGTGGTACTGTTTACAGCAGCAGTTTTTAAAGAAAGACCGAAGATCCTTGGAAGATTATCAAAAGTTTCTAAATGAAAAAATCCATTACATCCAATCAATTTTCCTGAAGGATTTGCAGTAATTGGATGGATAGTGAGCCAGCATAGGAGAATATGCCATTTAGTGATCATTTCAAGTATTCAGGGAGTCAAGGTGAAACCCAACATGCTTAGTTAAAGTTACATGTAAGTTGAAGACATGAAAAATCTCCATGTCTTTCTACTGTCGTGTGGTAGATTAGCAGGGTTTATGGTTGCTGAAAAAAGAATTTATTTCAGAGCAAAGTTTGAAAATCCATTGCTTCCTATTTTAAAATATCTACTTTGTTAGCTTTCTACAGCCTTTCCTGTTTGTTTTGTTCCTCTTGTGGTCAAAATGAAACAGATGTTAAAAACTGATGCTGCCTGAAAGGTTCAGGAAATAAACTGAAGAAAGGAGTAGCATATTTTAAATCAGGCTTGGACCTAGGATCTGATTTATTTATTTTTCTATGTGAAGGGCTTACCACCAGGATGAAGCAAGAAAATATTGTATGTTGTTGCAATTGTAATTTATTTTAATGCCTTCTTTGTTAAGAATTTGACTCATTTCTTCGTTTTTTGTATTATGGTTATTTTAATATGAGTTTGTTTTGTTCTATTTTGATGTATAAAATGGGTTTTCTGTGTACTGTTTGTCAGCTGGGCATAGTTATTTGTTTAAAAGAGATGGCCATCTACTTTTTAAAAATAAAGTAAGGTTAAATTCCCACCTGCAGCCAGAGTGGGAGACCCCTAGTGGAAGTTAAAAGAAAAATTTGTTAAAAGAATTAAAAGAACAATCTGTCACTGCAGAATAATATAACAAGTCAGTATACCATTATAGAAAGAGGTATTTGGATGTAAGCATGTAATACGGGCAATATTAATTTGTATTAGGTAGTTTTATTAAGTATTTGTTCAAGCAGGGATAAGCAGCTGGCCAATACTTTTTTAAAGCATAATTTTATTTAACTTAAAAAATATTAGCAGTTAATATTTATTTAAAAACATTAATTACTTATCATTTTATGTAATCAAACAGCAATATAACCATACAACTATATTACTATTGTATAAAAGACTATAAAAAAGAAGCCTAATGTATTATATGAAAAAATATAAAGTGAGGGGGAAAAAGAGGAAACCCATTATATATTAAACCATTGAGGAGGAAAGAAGAAAAGGAAAAATGACACCTGCCCTGAAAAAAATTGAAACAAAACATAAAATTAAAGAGAAGAGACAACCCCACATCTAAATTATATTTTAATTCTAATTCTTTATATAAAAATAGCACTTAGAGAAAAAGATTGTATCAGTCAATTAAAATTATATAACTTGCTTTAATTTTAACATTTAAGACTCAGTTTTTTAAATACTTAAACCTAGTCTGTACAGCACAATATTGGCCAGTCTTGCCTCCCCATCTTTTCAGATCCAAGTCCAGCTTAGTTAAGTTGATTTACCTTGTCTGGATTTGGCTTCTGAGCAGGATAGGAGATGGCCTCCAAAGACCAGGACTATGGGCTAGGAAGTAAAAAAGAATGTGCTAGAAGGCAGTGGCAATCCACTTTTGCATTACTACCCATGTGCCTATGAAGTCCAGAGGAGTCAGCATGACTTAAAAGAGACTCAACCTTTGCTGTAACTGATGAAACAGTGTTACCATACAGATGTTTAATAAATTTATGGTTTATTTTATAAATTATCTGTTTTATATTAACTTGAAGAAAGAATTGTGAGTGATATCACCTCTGATCTTTGATGTCTACTGTATAGTGTTGCCAGAAAATTAAAAGCATTTGAAATAACTATCACTGTGGTCCTAGTAGAGTTAAAAATGTCAAAAGATTTGAATCAGCCATCTACAACTTGTGAGTCTTTCGATCTTTCAGATTATCTTTAGAAATGTAGAACAAAATTATCCTAAATCCTTGCCACCAAGAGACCTCATTGTGATGCTGGTGGGCATGATAGGAATTATTGCTTGGTTGATTTAACAAGCCGAATCTCTTAAAACAGGACAATGTTTTTTTGTCCTTGCTGAAGGACACCTCTGCTCTTCCTATGCATGCTACTTTCCAAACATTTCTCTTGGGGCCAATTATTAAAGCAAACATAGTGTGCCAGGATGGCATCTTAGATTGCCAGTAAAATAACCAAGAAATCAAAATAATTCCAAAGAAGAGAGTTGTGTTTGTGAAGAAAAGGTTTCTTTTTACTGTAAGGGATTCGTATTAACCAATAATAACCATCCTTGCATTAAAAGGCTGTATGAAGGCATTGTTGTTTAACCAGGGAGACCAGCATGCTTGGGACACAGAGTCTCTTCACAGGCTGAAAGATTATACAACTGGGATGGGAAGCAGAGGGGAGAAATATGCTTATGCCACACCATCTGAGGGTACTATTTAGTTTTGGGGTGGGACACACTGAATTTTTTCATCTCGCTTTGTTTGTGTGTTTGTGTATGTGAGAAAGTGTGAGTGAAACTTGCTAATTTTAGCAGCTCATGGATAACAAGATAACAAGTAATATGTGTGTCACAAAAGCCTTGCTTGCTTCCACTAAAAATGGATGTAGGAGCACCTTATCTGAGTTAAGTTTTAAATAAGGGACAAAATAGTCAGGAAAAAAAATGTTGTTTGACAAGGGCTTTTCAATGTTTTAAGCAAAGCTTCAGTAGCACTCCTATATATGGTATATGGTGGGGATCAGGAAAAAAAAGACAAATATTTAAAAAGTTCCCAAAATAGCATAGGCTTGGGAATAAAGAACATGTTGCTCATTACAACACTCATTGGCATTGCTCAGAAGGTGCCCTAGGGGGGAA
>JANHFL010000652.1:173730-198214 GCA_032468155.1 Oxyrhabdium leporinum
GGGAGGGATTCTAAAGTGCCAGTTAAAAATACTTTGAAATAATGTTTCTTTGTCAAGAGAGTTCTAAAAATAAATTAATACAGAAAAATCTACCAGTAAATGTGCAGCACATGTGTAAAACTCATTATGTGTTATCAATCTTGCATTCACACTTAAAAATTTGTTAGAGAGCAAACTTCTTATATCTTCCAGTTTAGAAGAAATCCACAGGATCATGTGTTAGAGAGAGAGAGAACATGGTAGCTATATCTGCAAAGAACGATAAGCCAACATTCTTTTGTCATATTCACAAACTGTGTACAATCACGTGGAAGAGCCTTTAGTAATCTCTTTGGATGGAACTGACCCAAGCAATATTGAATCTGTCATCTGACCTCTGCCTTGCTACGTTGCTTGGAAGTCAGGCATCTTAAACTAAGCAAGCAGACTGTGTTAGGCAGAAGACATATAGCTATTCTCACAGCAAGCAAAGTAAAACGGGATCAAAAGGGTTGTATATATGACCACATGATTTGTGAAAAATAAATGATAAACCAGTGCCTTCAGACTTCTGGAGTTTATTTTTCTTGTATGAACAAAGCCAGACTATTTCTATCAAAGGATTTCAGATCACAGTATCTTTTTACTAGGATCTCTCCCCAAAATCTGAAAATATCCCAATAGCTTATTTAAAATGCTGTAGCCAAGACAGTGTGTGTTGAAACCTAGAAGGGATGAATAAGAAAAACATAATTGCCAGGCTGTACTTTTCTTAAACATTCTATTTATAGCTGAAATTAACTTGATTTGAAGAATCAATTTTATATATATGGATTCCCAGAGACAGCATTAATCTCTGAAACTAGATAGATGATTTCATATATAATATATACATGTTATAAACGTACACCTGCACACCTACACATACACCTAAACGCATGCGCGCACACACACACACACACACACACACACGAAATATATATAAAATGCCAGACATCGTGGTAATAGACAAGGACCAGGAGACAGCAGGGGTGATAGATGTAGTGGTGCCAAGTGAAAGCAACATCACGAAGGAGGAATATGAAAAGCTGCACAAATACCAGGGCCTGAAGGAGGAACTATATAAAAAGTGGCCCAACCGGTAGTAGGATCACTTGAAGCTGTGACTCCTACGCTGGGAGAATGGCTCCAATAGATTCCAGGAATAACATGGAAGCTCTCTGGCCAGAAAAGTGCAGTACTAGAACAGCTAAGATACTTTGCAGAACCCTCAAGCTCCCTAGAATAGCAAATGTCATGACTGTATAGTTTCAATACATCTTGAGGATGGGTGGATAGCATAAACTGGCAGTGAAGGAAGATCGTGTAGAACAGAGATGTCACTATTTTAAATCTGTTGGTGCTCCTGGTGAATACTACATATCAACTGTTGTAGATATACTGTTTTGTCTCTTGGCTAATTTTGAGAAGATAAATAGGTTGGATCCACTTAGGTAGAGATAGAAGGGACCATTAGGAAGTTGTATGCTGGATGGTCAAAACAAAAGGCAGTAGCAACTAATTTTCATTATTTCCAAGAAAACTACATGGTTGTGTCAATGACACCAGCAGGAGTCAAGATAGTTTTGAAAAGAGAGTTTATTCTTGCACTACTGACAATGAATAAACGTTGTTGTTTTTGAAAAGGATAGCATTATATATTGTAAACTAATTTATATTGTTTGTTTATTTAACAATATCTATATCTACAAAACCATTACAACGAAATCAAAATCAATCAAATCAATTAAAATTATGCCCACAATTCCTCACTAAAGTCTGCTGAAACAAAAATGTTTTTAGTAAAAAACATTATAAAAAGTCAAGAGGGTTAGATCCGGATGTCCCACAGAGGCAGTATGTTCCTTAAAGAGAGCGCCATTACAGAGAAGGTCTCCCTTTCAGCCTTCCGGCCCACTTTTACTCCCTAGATAGGATAGACGGGATCATGTTTATCATGGCAGCCTGTAATATATCCTAGTGCAACAACATATAAAGCTTTATAGATAATATCCACACTTTGAAATGGGCTGGGAAGCCTGCAGTTAATCAGTTTTCCATAACAGATTTGAGTTTCCTAAATGCAGGTTGTCACCAAATTATAATAATGTGTTGTGCCAAGTGAAGGCTGAAATGGATGTCTACATAAAGAACTTAATTTACATTAGCACATTCCTTCATCCTTCTTATTTATATTGAAGATCCGTAATATCAATAAAATTGGATCTGGAAATTTTAAAAAGGTTTTTCAGGATTTTCTTTCTGTATATTTTTGGCTACAGCTGACAACAATCTAAAACAGAGCTGTCAAACTCCTGGCCCATGGGCTTGATGTGTCACGTGCTGGCCACGCCCACACCCAGTTTAGTGAAGGGGGAAAAAAGTCCAGATACGTCACATGACGCTGTGAGTTTGACACCTCGATCTAATAAGTGTATAATTGAAATTACGCAGATTGCTTTTATAAAATTAATACTTTATTCTCTTAAACTAATTCAGAACAGTTAGGATATGATTTCCATAAACTTTCGTTCATAACTGGCATAATGTAGTTAATTAGTTGCTTTCTTTCTGCCTTAACGTATTTGGAGTAAAGTTGGTAAACACCTGCAATAGTTAACATGCCAGTAAAAGAGGCTATAGATTTTTTAAAAGGTCAAAGAAAAATGTAGATTTTAAAATCATTATCCACTTTGCATGCTTTATCAAATAACTAAATATGGGCTTTTTTTTCAGATGGGAAAATAAATTGGCCTTTAACAAATGCAATACCATGCTCACGTTGAAGAGGATAATAGCCCTCCTGTAAGTATAACATACATAAATATGGCGTACAAAGTCACATATACTATATGGAACAGCATGTTCTGAAACTCTGGAAAAAACTATTTATATCAAGCCAGATCATCTTGATAGGTCTTAATATTCAGAACTCCAGTTGTTGTGGAGGATTTTGTTTGCTTGCTTTAACATTTTGAGTTGAAGTCTTACTACAGGTGTTATTTTTCCAGCTGTTACAGATCATAGATTAAAAGCAAAGTCATGGAGACATTACATACAATTTTGAATCAGCTTAATTCTGGCATCAAAATAAAATGCAATTTACGATTGGGAAAGCAAGATAATCTTGTGTGTTTCCCTTTTCTTCTCCTGTGATTGCTTTCATTTTAGATTGATAATGGCACCTAAATTCAAACAGGCTGTAATTAGTCTTGCCTTTGGTTGCAAAAAGAGATCAATTTTAAGCTACTTAGGACTCCTGTCACAGAGCTCAGTTGGCTCAATATATGGCTAAGGTACTTATCTTTGTGATATAGCAACTTTGAGATTCATATTTTATTTCTCTTGTTTGCTTTCTTTATTGACTTAAAAGTTAGTGTCTACTAAAGCTAAAGGTATGCTGTTAAATCATCTCCAACACAGTGTTAATGTTATCATTAATTATTTAATTCATTAACTGGTAAAATGAGCATTAAACTGATTGTCATGTGAAATCAAATTTCAATTGGGCTTTTCTTTTTTCTTTTTTAATTTTAGCATGCTAACATCATAAGGGCTGCAAAAAGACCAAATCTCTGTTCTCTTTGGATGCTTCAAGCAGTATAAAGAAGTGACTTCCTCATGACAACATGTCAGTGAAAGATCTCAGCCCCCGACATAGTTCAAAATCCCGTGTTGTACAGCGGGCCTCTACTGTTGATGTTGGCTCTGATATGTCAGGTTTATCCTTGACAGGTGATCATCTGTTCCCTACCTGTGCTTTCCTAGTATTAATTATTAAGGCTCTGTCTTAGGCCCAGTACTCTTCAATATATTTATCAATGATTTAGATGAGAGAATAGTAGGGGAACTCATCAAATACGTGGATGATACCAAGCTAGCATGAATAGCCAACACTCTAGAAGATAGGCTTAAGATACAGAAGGATCTTGACAGACTTTGATACTGGGCCCTACCATCAAAATGAAATTTGATGGTGAAAAAAGTAAAGTTCCACATTTAGGTAATAAACAGTTATAGTAAATAAACTATAAACAGATATAGTATAGATGATACCTGGCTCAATAGTAATAATTGTGAGAGGGATCTTGGGGTCTTGGTAGACAATCACTTAACTATGAGCCAGCAATATGCTGCAGCTGCCAAAAAAGCCAACAAGATGTATTAGGGGGATGTAATGTAAAAAAGATGTTGAGACTCTAGCTTACAGAGAAAACCAACAAAGATGGTTAGGGGACTGGAGGCTAAAACATATAAAAAAACAGTTGCTGGAATTATCTATGTCTAGTTTAATGAAAATAAGGACTGGGGGTGACATGATAGCAGTGTTCCAATATCTAAGGAGTTGCCATTAAGAAGAGGGAGTCAACCTATTCTCCAAAGCACATGAAGGCAAACAAGAAGCAATGGATGGAAAGTAAACAAGGAGAGAAGCAACCTAGAACTAAGGAGAAATTTCCTGACAGTTAAAACCATCAGGAACGTCTTGCCTCCAGAAGCTATGAACGCTCCAGTACTGGAAGTTTTTAAGAACAGAATTGGACAACCCTTTGTCTGAAATGGTATAGGGGTTGGTATAGAAGACCTCCCAGGTCCCTTCCAACTCTGTTATTCTATGTTTTATTTTATTTTTCCATTTTGTTATTGCACAGCAAATAAAAACATCCCCCCCACCCCCAAAATGAGTTAAATGAATAACTTCTTTTTATTTTGCTTTAATATTTTTAAATGCAATTCTTATAGACAGGTCTTTTTTTCCATTGGATGGTGACAGAAAAAAATTGAAAGGTCATGAAAAAATAGTTTGTGTCTCCTTACCATTGTGTGATTTAATTTTTGTCTATTTTTGTCCATTTTTATGAAAATGGCACAGATTTCTAGATTCATAACCTGCAAAATTTCAGAATATTAAGAGCAGAGATTAGAGAGTTATGATGAATTTATAGTTTTGTTTTCTGCTCCCCAAATATATGGCAAATACAATGTAATAGGGATATTTGATGGACATTTGAAAGAATACCGTATAGTGACAAAGATAGTGAAACCAGAGATAAAATAAATCTGAAAGTGATTCTAGAAGCTAATTCCATAATTTATGAATCATGGTCAATTTATTTTATTTCTTTTAATTCTATTGGGTGTTTTGATTCTTTCTGGAAAAGCATAAGGGCTTTGAGTATTTGAGTTTCCCAAAAGCAGCACACAATTTTGCTAATGTTTGTGCTTTACAGGAAACATCCAAGATCCAGATGAGCCAATCTTAGAATTTAGTTTAGGTAAGTAACTTTGTAATACCCTTTTCCTCATTCACTTTAAAATACTACCTTTATACTTGCTGCTTATATGAGGGTTAGTTTATGTACAGGTTTAATGGTTGGTTATAGAAAAACATGTTTTACAAGATCGTATGACACTTAGAGTACCTTCCTCAGCACTTTGTGATTTATCATTTTGGATTAATTTTTGTAATGTATTATAAATATATCACCTTTCTAGGAAAACAGACTGTTAAATTAAAACATTAAATAACCTAGCAACAGCAGTTTAAAATATATGTCAGAAATGTATCAAAATTAACACAAATTGGGCTGCTTGTCATTCTAATAATCTGTTTCTGCATACTACCACTTTTGATCAATCTTCCATTCTACACTTTTGTGTGAAATACACCATCTGAATATACAGCTGGCACCAATTCTCTTTTTCTAATTAATCATTGAGAATTATCCAACTTTAAGTTATAATTAAACTTTAATTGATAAGCATTGTTCACGCTATTTTTCCATACTCAGTATCTTCTATTTTTCTCTTTTCACTTGTTCTTTATTTCAGACAGAAGCCTAGTGTTTAGTATAACATGTATATGAGAATGACAGCAGTTATGATTGGTTCACTCATTGTTTTATATTTAACAAATGAAAAATTTTCATTTCTTATATTCTATTTGTGAAATTCAGTTCCTTCAGTATGTACAAACAGTGCTGTTGATTTTCCACAGCTTGCAGTGAACTGTTAACTCCATCACTAGATAGGAAGCCAAATTGTTTTGTAGCAGTGAGTGTAACTACACCACCCCAGGCATTCTGGACAAAGCATGCTCAAACAGAAATTATTGAGGTAGGTTGTATTATGTTTGCTGCATCAGTAACCTGATTAAATTCAACTAGTACCAATTTGTCTCTACTAATTTTTGTTTTGTTTTTTTGTTTCCATACAGGGCACAAATAATCCCATCTTTCTAAGCAGCATTGCCTTTTTTCAAGACTCTCTTATTAATCAGATGACACAAATTAAACTTTCTATATACGATGTAAAAGATAGATCTCAGGGAACTGTAAGTTTAAAAATGTCTTATTGCTGCACATCTGTACCAAAGCTTGCATGGTTTTGATCCTGGAGGCCTGTCTAGGTTCTTTAAAGTTGTTATTATAGTTATTATAAATATAGTCTGAGCCTGTTTTTGAAGATTATATTAAATATTAAATATATCACATTCCTTTGCTCAAAAATGCATACAAATGTAATCAAGCACCATATATTTGAATTAAATGAAAATTACCCCAGCTGCATTGTTGATGCTCATTCTTATTTCTAATGCTGGGATGGCATTTTCTTTGGGGTGTGCAGGTGTGGAAAGAAATCTTCAACCTTACTTTGCTAATGAATCTTAAATGCCTCTGGTTATTATCATTGAATTAAAAAAGGATGGTAGTATGCTGTATAATTAAATACAGTATATAGTTGGTGGGCTTTTTTAGGTTGGAACCAAAGATTTCCTTGCTGTGGCAGGGAGGAAATGAATCTTTGGATCTGACTTCTAAAAAATAATTATAATGGACATTTTGTGGTTCTTTCTTCTTCTCGATTTCATAAATTATCCCTATAAAAGAAAAAAAATGTCCTCTCTCTCTCTCATGTATATATACATAAACAATGTTTATATTATTTATAGATGTATAATCTTAATACAGAGGTGGTAAAAAATAAGCCATTTTAAATGTGAGTTGATATAATTTGCAACACATAATCAAGAGGTAATTGAATTACAGAGTCATTCATTTATTATAAAAATGGAAAACGAAAGCCTATTAGATATTATTTGGTATAGATACCTATTACATACAACAATACATACCTATTAGCTATGTTAAATGCTTGGGTCCTGAACTCATTTAGATTCTGAATTATGATTATTGGATTCTATGATTTGGCATGATTTCTGAATTGTGGAAGAACTGACAGAGAAAGGGATTCCTGCATCAAATTAGTGACTTAGTTTTACATTAAATTTAAATTTAATATAAAACTAAATTTAAAACCAAAGAAATGGCCTTTCAAAACTGGAATTAAAAATGGCAATAATTTATTACTGAAATGTTTTTGTTTTTTTTCTTCAGATGTATTTATTGGGTTCTGTGATATTCACTGTACAGGATCTACTTAAGGAGAAAAATCATAGGCTGCACTTAACACTAAGGTTAGTATTTAGTCTTGTTTCATATGAAAAGAATCTGTATGCTAATTGAAGAAAGCCAGGCTTTTTAATTACATGCTAGTTCAGTTTAATTCATTTTTAAAACTTAGATCAAAACCAAAGAATTCCTCTTTAAGACTTTAAGACTCTAGCAGCAATAACCCTTGGAACAACCTCTCACTAGAGTTTGGGTTAGCTTTGGGAACAGATGAAAAGGAAGCTTTTCTGAATATTGTGAATATTCTCTACATAAAAATTGATTGACCTATTTTCCACTCATTGAATTTACCAAATCCCAATCTTCCTAAAATTACAGGTTTCTCTATTTTTTCTGACTTTTGGACTAATAATCATCCATTATTAATCTTATGGTTTTCCCCATAGATTATATTTAATTTCTTCAGTCTGCTATACAATATTTATCTTCCACCATTATGTCTGTAGTATATAAATATTCATTATATATACCCTCATTCTAAAGCAGGGGTAGGAAACAATGGCCCCTTTCTGACTCAAGAATTCTGGGAGTTGAAGTCCACAAGTCATAAAAGGGCCATCATTCCTGACCCCTGTTCTAAAGAATACAATCCTGTCATTTATTGGTTATATCTGACACATTGCCTTTCCTTTTTGAGCATGAAGATACTTTGTTCCTTTAAAATTATCTTAAATCCTAAATATTTTCTCTGTTTGAAAAAGGCCCATTTTGTTCTATTTATTCCTAAAACTCTCAGTTAGAATGTTTTATTTCCATATTAAAAATTTCAAGCTTTTCTCAGTTCATACTTCTCATATTTTATATTCCAAATATGTATGTCCTTTCAGTAATGCCCCCCCCCCCTTTTCTTGTCTTGTGCTCATCAACTTCTGCCTGACCTCATCTTCTATTAACCAGATCCTTCCCAACTTTGGCCATTTCCATACACTTTTTAATAAAAATATAAAAGAGATTTGTCATAATTTTATAGTCCCTTTCTAGGTGGGTTGACTAGCCTCTCAGAGCTCCATCTGCTATGATCTGTCTTTTGGTTTATCCTTTGCTTCATCATTCCCCTTTGACCTTACCACCAAGGGTAGACCTAATAGGAACTGTTGTTCCAGCCATCAATCTCAGGATTTTGGAAGTTATTAAACTCTGCTGCCAAATCTAGATGGGTGCCCTTGAGAGGGTTCATTACAGTCAGACCTGAATATTTCATGGGACAGTGTAGGCCCAGATGAAACACACACACCAAGGAAACGTGGAACAATTTTTCTCCATCTGTTATTTCTACCAGAAGAAGCTGGAAACTGGAAGTTCAATGCCTCAGGTGCTCTCTGAGCAAAGAGTTCTTTACACACACACACACACACACACACACCAATCAAAATAATTATTCGCCTGTATTGTACATATATGACTCTTAAACAATACAAAGGCCTCCAAAAACCTGTACTGGACAGTGTATCCTATTTTAGATAATACAGCATCATCATTTGTAAGGGCTTAAGGTTTCTCATCTTAGATCTATTTGTTTCATTAGCTGGGAGTACAGCTGTAGGCCTTTAGTCTGCCACTTTCTGTCCATAAAACCAGAAGCTGGATAAAATCTAATGAGGTCAGTTTGCTACAGTTTTCTTCTCTAGCCCTCTCTAGTTGATGGTTTATATTCAGTTATTTCCTCATTTTCTTCCCTTTCAGTTTCCTTCAGAATCACCAAAGAAATATTCTTTGGGGATTTTGTCTTGCAGCTTTTCAAAGCCAAGTATTCCACTCCAAGCATGCTAAAATAGAACAGGTCGCTGAAATCCACAAGCCACAATACTAATTTATGTAACAATGTAAATGTCATTCTTCAGTGAAAGTCTGTAACTAAGAGAATGAACATTGCAGGTAGAATCAGAATTCATCTCAAATGCTCCATTAAAAGCAAATGTCATCTGGAAGAGCAAACATAATGTAGCTATATTATTATTATTAGAGATACTGTATTACTTTTATTATGATTACTGCATATGTTTCTTGAGTGTTGTTATCACAGACTTTAAAGGTACAGCAAAGCCTTAATCACTCAAATCACTGCTCAGAATTTCACTCAATCTTTCTTGATAAGCTTTATGATGAGCAATTTTTCAGAAATATTGTTTATTTCCAAAAGATATTGTGTGGCTCAGACTGAAGAATAAAAGGTGCACGCTCAACATTTTTTAATATGCTTTACCACTGACAAAATAATGAGTCTGAAATTTGGGATTAGATTTATTTCACTGAGGATAAAATCCCATTCAAGAAATGGTGTTTTTATAAACAATGGAATTTGAAGGCCAGAGTGAGTCCAAATTTGCCATTTTGCACAATTGTATCTCTTAATGAAAGGGGCACCGTTGTGTCTCATGGACCCTGATTGATTTATCCCAAGTAATTTGTACATTGTAGATCTGCTGAAAATGACCGTGTCGGGAACATTACAGCCATAGGATGGCAGATGGAAGAAAACACAGATGAGAGGCCTCCTGTGACCAGATCTCCTGATACTATTAATGGAAGGGTGAGTTTGCTGTCTTTCTGCCATGTATCTAACTCTTCTTATTTTCCCACCCCATTCCTCAGAGTCAATTTCTTTTCCTAAAGCAGTTCAGCCTTTGTTGGATAAAAGTATTCTGTTATGTATCTAAAAGGAAGAGACCAGTGTAAGACTACCATCTAAACTCCAAAAGTGAAAATGAAAAAAAAAAGCTTACTTGCTTTCTTTAATGCATTCTCAATAAATCTAAAACAACTTTTTCATGTTAAAGGTAAATTATTGTTGATTTTTTTTTTAAAAAAGAACTGAATATATCTTAGGAATTGAGGAATCTTGGCCAAGGCACTTTGCAACTCTGCTTATAGGAATCTATTGTTTGTCAAGTTTCTGAATTTCTAGGTTGCACCTTCAGCTTGAGAATCTGGCTTAAATATAAATCTTACAAATGATGATGCTTGATTACTCTGTGTTTGTAATTAATATATTTTTCTGCTTTCTTTTTTCAGACTGTGCTTCCAGTTGATGAAAGTTTGACAGAGTCCTTAGGAATCCGATCCAAATATGCTTCATTACGAAAAGATGCACTATTAAAATCTGGTAAATAGCTTCTTGAATGGTTGAGTATTGTGCATTTTAATTTGGCATTTTCAAGTCCATCGTCATGCCTGTTCTTCCATATATTATTTCAGTGTTTATGTAATCAGATTGACCAGACAAAGGATTCTGCCATTTGGCTTTTTGGGGAGAAGAGATCCAGTGAATATTAACATCATCAGTGTTAGGGGGACTGATGAGAGCTGACTTAATGGAACAGAGTGAATAAATACTGAAGAGGAAAAGCTCCAAGTTGCATTATTTTATGGTTTTCAAATCTTTAAAAGTGTGCTACATCACAGATTTAACTATATAAAAGCATCTGGACACATCTACATCTGCATTATGGTCATTCATTTCATTTACATGCAGAAATGATTAAACAATGATTAAATCATTGTTTGCATGCAGACTTTTATTCTAAGTAATAATATTTTTCCAGGATTTAACTGAAATCTCTTAGAATAAGGGTGGGAGGAGACAGCAGAGTTGACTTCACCAGAAGTAGTTGGCCTAGATTGCAATCCAGATGAAAATACAGCATTGATCTACAGTACATCTGTCTATGCATAAGAGAAGGAGGGGGGAGTTGGCTGCAAGGTTTGTGCTGTTTTTAATCTAAGCCCTGATCTTTAGGAGGCCATGAGGATGCAAAAGAAATTGCAAGCTGAAAGAAACTGATCAGAAGTCTCTAATATTCTTGTAGGACAGTAACAGTAACAACTGTTTCCAGAATAGGTTTTGGTTTTAGTTGTCCAACCTTCCTTTTAATTTCTTTTGTGTCTTCCTTTTAAGTTGAAAGATACAGGGCTTGTGGTATCAAAGGCAGATGCATGGACAAGAATAGTTCTTGTGAGAAGAACTATTCTTCCAAAAAGAACAGTTCATAAGTCTATCTTTTTTTTCATCACTAAATGCATTATGCTGAGAAACTAGGAAAACCTGAATATCGCAGTCTAAATATTTATTTGTATGATCATACAGTACTTAACAATTTTTCAAAGTCAAATTTTGTGCATATTGTATCAAAACTCAACTTTCCGTTTCTGGTTTTTGTTGAGAGGAATGTGCCTTATAAGCTGTGCTTTTAATATGCTTGGATGTGCTAAGTAGGTTTTAGCATTTCAAGGTTAATAGGGTTACTGGCCTCTCTAAACGGTTTGTTAAATTAATGTGTTTGGGGAATGGAGTTTGCATGGCCTAATTGCAATGAAGTACTTATTTAAGTGTTTTAATATTTTAGTGTTTGGAGGTGCCATTTGTCGGATGTATCGTTTTCCTACCACTGATGGCAACCATCTGAGGATTTTGGAGCAAATGGGAGAGAGTGTGCTCTCTTTACACATTCCCAGGCAATTTGTGAAATTGCTGCTAGAGGAAGATGCTGCAAGGTAAAAATCATTGCAATAACATTTTAACTGTTAATGCTAACAAAGAAATACAACATTAAAGCAAACAGTTCAGCTTTGCATGATGCCTTCAGTGATTAGCTGACACCTTTATTTTAGTTCTTTTCCTGATCATGTCTATAAATATTTAACCATGTCTGTAAGTAATTGGTAGGCTGGAAAATAATGCAACACAATTACTTGTTTATTCTATAATGTTACAGGGTAGAAAAGGCATTGATTGCTGTGGTCAATTTACATTTTATGGAACCTTGTTGAGAGTGTTATTGGACCTGTTAATGTTGTTTAATACCATTGATACCATTGACCTTGGTATCCTTTAGGCTGTTTTCAGGGTTGTAAACTGGGAACACCATTCTCTGATTGTTCCATTCCTACCTCAATGGTGACTAACAATCCATAGTCATGGGAATCATTTTTTGAGTCCTTGCAAACTCTAGTGTTGAGTTTTTTAGTGTTCTTATTTCTCCATGTTAATTAATATATACATGAGACTAACTGGGGAAATCATGTTATGATTCAGAGATCCAGGTCATCAATGTAGAGATGATACCCAGTTTTATATTACCCCATCAAGCTGAGCCAAAGACGCTGTAAAACTGGTACCAGGAGTTGGTGAGGGTGTGGATGGGAAAAACAAGACTGGATTAAATCTCACCAAGTCAAAGCTTCTAATCATCATTAATTCTGTTATTTGAAAATTGTTTGATTTTTATTTGCCTCCAAACCAATGTCCTCTAGGAATAGACATGCTGTAAATGTTGTGAAATAAATGAAAAAAATAATAGGATGTGTGCTGCCAACTTCCAGACTTTGCAGCAGCTGCTGCTGTTGTTTAGGCAAATATGTGTTGTTTCAGTTAGCATAGGTACACACTGGCACTTGTAGAAGACAATTTGTTCTCCATTTACCTACTTACTGGGTTTTTCCTGCTTGAGCTTCTGATTTAAGAAAACTATTTATAAGGAAAAAATCAGGATATAAAAGGACTATTAGCAATTATTTTTGTGTAATGGCTTCATGGGAAAAGCATATAATTTTTGTTTGCCTCTGGCATCTGCTTTGACTGCTTTGAAATTACTCCATTACCCCAAAACACTTGATCTAAAGTTTTTTTTATTTATGTTTACTTATAATTGTTTTATTAAATTTGTACAATCAAATTCTGAAACAAAGCAAGTATTTATTGGCTGATTTTCACTTTGTGAAAATAATATTTGTTAATATAAATAAATAACAATTTTAAATAAATAAAAAGCAAATCAGTATTTATGCAGAGATAGCTGGGGGCAGCTTTCAAAGCAACTGCACTGAGTCTTCTGGAGGATGTGGCTCCTAGCTGGACTCCTTGCTAAGACTTCCCTGATATCAAGACAGTTTTGTATACTGAAATATTAGTTTATAAAAATATGAGAAGAACTCTGCTGGATTGGATTAACAGCCTATGAAGCTCAGCGTGACCAATCAAAAGTATTCAGAAGTTTCACTAACATGGATAGGATGGATGATTTCCCATCTTCTGTTCTTTCAGGATAATTCTGAAGAATTGGGTGGGGGGAGGTTTAATACTTAATTTAAACTTTAATTTAGCAACTGCTGACACCTGTAATATAATTTTCAACACTTTTAGCAAACATGTAGTTTCCTGGTATGGAGACATTGGGTGTCTATTTTACTTGGGGTTCATTTTACTTTTTATCATAATTTCTTTGAATCCAGGTTTAATTGGCCTAACAGTAGAAATAAAGTATTGATAATATCAGTCCTAGATTATTTTCAGTATTGTAAATAAACAGATACAAAAGGATCCCATCTGACACTTACTGTGGAGGGCATCTTTGACATTCTCATGGAGGTGCTTTCTCCAATCTGGGACCTACAATTGCCACTAGACAATTGACTTTGAAATTGGGATTGAATGACATCACATGTCCAAAGTATCTGAAGGATCCTAGATTGGGGAAAGCTGGATTGGGTGATTTGTTGATTGTCATTCCTGTTGCTTTCATTGGATATAAGGGGAATCTGACACATCATTGTCATAATGGTGTTGTAAGAATGAGTGTACAGGATAAATGATATAATCGCTGTTATATTACTGGAGCTTTATAAAAAGCAGCTTTAGACTTTGAAATAAATTTTTAATGAGAAATTACTCAGTTTTCTGCAGTCTTTCTTTTTGTCTCAGAATCCTGGCATTATATGCCTTAGTTGAAAAATTACCTTTTTGTATTTTAAACTATGGTGTCTGTAAGTGTCATCTGCTTCTGTGATTCATTATTGCAGTGTAATTCATGCAGTGATTAGAAGGTTCTCACCTTCTGATGGAGGTCTGGGAATTTCCAGTTCCTTTCCAGTTATTTGCATTCAGTCGGAACATTTAAATTAGGCCTTGCCAAGATTAGAAGTTCCCAATAGATCAGCTTCAAGATAAAATTAGCAGATATACATAGATAGGTCAATTTAGAACATATATAAAGGGATCTTTGTGGGCATTACAGGAAACTGGGTTTTCATATGCTATATACCATTATTATTTTTCTATTATTTATGATTAACCACCGAATGCTTAATTTTAGTAGATCCTCACTGCTGTAAATTGGACAAATAATGCTTCTTGGTATATTCATTTAACTTTTTCCACCCTTGCCATTTTGTCTAATTCAGCATTTCCCAACCTAATGGCTGCCCAGACATGTGTGACTTCAGTTCCCCAAATTCTCAGCCAGCATGGACTTTGGTTAGTCTGAGCTAGGAAGCAATGATTGACTGATTCAGTTAGATTGAGATGAGAGAAGTTTAGGCTCTGCTCACTCAATAAGATTCATGAATGAATTGGATATTTAATTCACTACTTTTGGTAAAGCTTGCCTATTTAAGTTATATGAGTAAGCACTGTTTAATTTTATTCTATAGTGAGTTGAAGTACAGATATAATTTTCTAAATGCTAGAAGCATGGATATAAATTACAGGAACTACAGTGAACCAATACAGCTTTTTCTGGAAACAAGAATGATGTAGTGAAAATATGTTATAAAATCTTCCATACTTGGTATATCTAGTATTTACAAACTGATATATTTTAAAATAAAAGAAAAATTAAGGTAAACAGGAGAGATTAGTTTGAAAAGAAGAAAATTGTTGAACTTGAAATTGCATCAGTAAAAAGTAATATTTTTCATTATTGTACATAGAATTTGTATTCTCAATCTACAGTGTTTTGGATTTGGAATTAGTAGCAGACAATTCAGTAGGAAAATTTCCACTGAATTCCTCAGTTTTAGAAATTGCAATCATATCAGTCTTTTGGATTTAGAAACCATTTCAAGTGTGTATTTGACCCACATTGCCAATAGAGTGTCTTCCACACATGGTAATCATGGCTGTAGGTCTTCTTCGTAATTGTTGCTGCCAGGTGGAAAAAAGTTACCTAAAAAGAAGTGGAAATGGGATATATGCATTAATTCTGAGCAAGGAGTTTCGGGGGGGATGGGATGGGACAAGGCAAAGCTGGTTCCTAATGTTTCCTCCAATTTCTCCTGGTAAAAGAACAGAAATAGGAAGGTGGGCTGGGAGATTTAAAAAAAAAATAGTTTTGAGGAAACCTGCCAAGAGTTTGAGAAATAGGTCCATCATTATCTTGTGCTTTTCTGATGGTGTAATGGACTCTTAGTTCATTATGTCAGTGCAGAGCTATAAATTGTGGTATGATGTCAGCACTACAATTCTCCATTTGGCCCAGTATACTTATAGCTAGCAATTTATATATGAGCTGTCAGTTAGTAATTTGGTGATATATTTGACAGAAGTGTTTTAAAATAAGCAAACAGAATACTATGTAATTAGGATATAAGAGTGAATGTATTATACTAGTGGAATAGATAGGATGGGGAAAATCCATTTGATTTTCATTTTTATATAAAGCTGTTCAATCTGAGCTTTTCAAAGCTGTATTTGACCTGGAACACACTTGTGTATTGAAATCCTGACTTTTCAGAATTTTACAACATGGTGCTAAAGAGATACATGAGATGGTAGCCATATAAATATGATAAATAACTAAACAAAAATACAAGCGGAAACCATGTATTTTTTGTGCAGCCTTCTTTTTTAATTAAACAGTTGTCATGCCTACTATTTATATTTTTTTCTATGCTTCTATTATTTGTGTTTACATTGGAATTCACACCCTGGCAGAAAAAGCAACATTACAAAAAACCTACAAAATTACTTACTTTGTAAGTTAAACACATTTATAAAAAACATGGTATTATTTCTTATTTGACTTGTGAGCATGTGCTTGGAAATGTGAGAACATAATCTGAAAATCCTATAAATGCTTTTACGCCTAATTATCTTCACATATTTAGAAACAAAAAGCTATGTATTACATTTCCTTAACGAAGGTAGAGAAATTACCAGTTCCTCTGAAGGTTTTACTGCATTTGTATTATTCAGTATTTATAAATGGATATAACCAGTTTTCAAATATTAGCGGGAATCACTTTTCCTTACACAAGAAATAAAAATAAGGGAGAAGCATCTTCTCCCATCATTGTATTTCCACATTTAGAAAATTGATTAAAGTCTGTTCTAAAGCTGTTAATGGCATGAGATCTTGTCAGAAACAAAAATTTGATATCTATCAGTCCCACTTAATACTGGAAAATGGAATAATTAAACAGTTAGAATATGAATGTGGTTAATATTTGACCTTTCTCCATGTAAGGACAAAGTAATTTATCAAAAAAGAAATGAGAATAACAAGGTTTAACATATGCCTCAAAAAAGCTCAAAATGTATTCTAATTAAAATAAAATATTTAAGTAGTCCATAGGTAAGCTTGAATAGATAGTTTTAAAAGGTGATGAAGATACGTTGTTTTTCATTTAGTATAGATCTAATAGTATTTCATTCTTTGGATGTTTTGGTAGAATTTGTGAACTTGAAGAACTGGGAGAGCTGTCACCTTGCTGGGAAAGTCTTCGTCGGCAAATAGTCACTCAGTACCAAACAATTATTCTGACCTATCAGGACAACCTGACAAATCTTCATCAGTATAAAGGTAGATGCTTCAGACATAATTTTTATGATGGTTTCGCAATCATCAGTTATAGATTTTGTTGCCTTTTTGTTAGAAGAAGATTGCTATCTAAATGTACTCTTCATACAGATACAATTGCAAAGATTCATAGTAATTGTTCTTTTTGCTTATGTCATTTGGTTTCACCAATATGGGTATAAGAAGGGATGTGGAATCTTGTATACTATCCATACCATCGACACTAGCTTTCTTTGTTCAGGAAGATTGGAAGTGGATATAGAAGAAGAATTCTATAAATACAGTGGCAGGTTATGCATTCAGTACGAATGAAAGGCAATAGAACCACAAAGTAAAATAGTAATGGATCTAGTTGCTACAAAAAAAATCACTAAAACATTTTGAATGCCATTAAAAGCAAAAGAACAGCAGATATCTTTGTGTCCAAAATAGATCAGAAATGAGTCTGTATATATACTAAGGTGGAAGAAGAACAGAAAGAGTGCTATGAATCACACTGGGATTTGTGGCTTTTTTTTCATAAACGAACAATTTGCCTTATTTTTTTAAATTGCATTTTTTAATCTAGGTTTTTGCATTGAATTCTAGTCTTTAACAACAACCCCTTTCTGCTAAACTAGATAGAACAGGAACAGCTACATGAATATCTTTACAATATTGGACTTCTTCAATTTTACTTAAAAAAGAAAAGGGGAATACAATTAAGAGATGCTGAACATTATAATGAAGTTCACTACATTTCACTCTACGGCAGTTTTAAACACACTTTGCCCATTAAAGCCACTTCCAGCATTGGAGGGCAGTTGAAGAAGAAATGGTTGGACAAAATACTGTAACTGTGATGAGTGATCTGGACTTGCCATTAACGTGGCTCTTTTGCCATTGCAATAAAAGTCATGTTAGTATATATTGAGACAATGTTTTTGGGCATTCAGCCTCTGTACATCATCACATTGAATTTCAAATGAAACATTCAAGACATGAATGAAGTGAATACTTTCAGCTTTAATTCAAGGACTTTGACAAAAGTGTTTCCATTGGTAAATTCTCATCTAGGCAAGGCCGAATTTAAAATTGTCTTTAAATACAAACTACTGGAATAGAGCTGAATATTTCCAAACTTCCATCGTTTTCCCAATATACATGGACCTGATTCTACATTGTCCTTGACATTTAGCCATTGATCATACAAAGGGATGGATGTCAGGTCTGATTTGTCATTAAACTGGTGATTCTGAAGATCTCTTTGAATTTTATTTATTTATTTGAGTTCAATAGCTACCTACCTCAACAGGGTGGTAGGTACTACTCTGGGCGACATGCATCATATGACTTAAAACAATGTTAAATAAGTAAAAGAATACAAAATAAATAGATATGGCACCAAGTAAAACTATTACTATGGATGTGATTACAGCTGGAATCTTACCATATTTGGGGCCCTAGACTCCAGGCCAAGAGGGTCAGGGTCATCCTGATATCTGAAGGGAGAATATTCCAGGGGCAGGGGCTGTGGCAGAGAAGGCATATCTCCAGAATGCCTGCTTTTGCCAGGTTGATGAAAACATTTATCCTAAAATAAAGGGAAAGCAGCAATATCAAAGCAGCACATCAAGGATGGATGAGTATTGTGGCAAAGAAATGCTTTGTTTGCATAAGCTTTAATCCTGTAAGCAAAATCCCAGAGCCAACATTTTATAATCTTAACATTTCCAAATAAATGACAATAAAATGCTATGCCCAGTTACGGAATTAGAAGAATTCCCAGCAAAAAAGAATTATATTTTTTTGGTGTCCTTTATTAGTCAGCATTCAAAATTTTTCACATTGCTTTTAAAGGTCTAAGTCAAAATTATGAAATTTGGCAGATCTTTTCATTTATCTTCTAAATATTTAAGCCTTTAAGATGTAGCATTGCTATTCTATCCTGTACATTTTTTTAAAAAAGTCTTAAAATATTCTAAAATTATCTTCATGCTTTTACAATCAGTTTTACAAAAATATCCCACATGTCTGTAGTCCAAAATACTCTATAGACAGCACTAAAACAGTATCTTAATGGCATATTTTCCCTATTTACTTTCTTGAAAGCAACATATCAGCTACATTTATTTTTCCATCAAAAAGATATATTGGAAACTCTTGGATAGTTATTTAATCTGAAAAGAAGCATAGACCATATTCCTATTGCATTTCAAGCTTGGAAAACATCAGAGAATGAACTAAGACTGCAATGAACATTTGGTGAATACAAGTATAATTACTAGCAGTGATGATGTTATCTAGTTTAGGTAATGAACAAACAAACAACCAAGCTCAGAAACCACCAAAGACTCCATAATTCAACCTTCTTTTCTATTGGAAACATGATTATGTAATGTGAGAGACCGTAATGATGGTTATTAGCTACAACACCCTGAAGCAAATTTACCTTCTTTTAAACAAAAGAGAGCTTAGAACAAGTGACACCCCAACAGTTTTCCATGGGGATCAGAATTGGAAGATTACTCTTCATTCTAACTTGTGATTAAATATAGGAAATACAATTGTTGATCTTTATCATTTTCTTATTGTTATTTATGGTCATTGCTCTTTTCTGTTCATTAAATATATTTCTGTGAAGTGAATATACAAAAAAATGATCTTTTTCAATTCATTTCTTCAGGACCATCATTCAAAGCAAGTAGTCTGAAAGGTGATAAAAAGCTTGAATTCATGCCCACAAATTTACATATACAGCGAATGAGAGTCCAGGATGATGTCGGATCAGGTATTCTTAGGCTTCTTAATACATTTTATATGTATATAATTAGCAAGCTCAGTTCTCCACATGTGAATCTTTATTTTTCATTGGCAACATGCTGCATATAATTTTTCAAAAGAAGAAAAGTCTTTAGAGCCTAGTGAAAATTAAGTTCGTCTGGTATATTTCTGAAATTGAAGAAATGGAATATGTTCTTGGCTAGATCCCTGAGTAGAAATGCTTTGTGCTGTGGTAGAGCCCACTTGTTGTTTCTTTCTTTTTAAAGAAAACATATTTTTTCTGGTCTTGGGCTTCTTTTCCTTATGTGAGTTAGGTACCCTTTGTTCTTGATTCTCTTTCTTTACCCAGCTTAGAGTAAAGAAAATGAGAGAATTGGAAAAAGTTATATATTTTGTTCCTTGAATAAAGAGGTTGGAAGTATATTGGATATTTGCTGGTTAGAACAAGTGGATGAATAAGGTTGCAAAAACTTTTAAACGCCAAGGAATGGACACCTGTACAGGTACGATGCAGTCCCTAAAGTATGAATGTTGCAGCACCATGGCAGCCGTTCACCCTTATGAATGACCGCAGAGGCACTGCAACATTCACCCTACCTATTCCCCCCCCCCGTCTCCACAATAACTTTCCCCCTCCTATCCCACCGTGCCAGACTCACTTGTGAAACTCTGTCTCCTCTCTGCCACGGTTTTTTTGAGAGAGGGACAAGTTTGCTTCCAGCATCCAATCGGCTTACAAATGTTTTGCACGAAGACTAGAAGCTTCTGGGGACCATGATCTCACGGGACTTCAGGCCATGAGATCACGGCACCCAGAAGCTTCCAGTCTCAATGCAAAATGTTTGCAAACTGATGGGATGCTTTAAGGCAGCGTAATTTTACTCCCTCAAAGCGTCCTGCAGCAGAGAGACTGGAGAGGGGACAGCTTGCTAGATCTTTGCTAGTTAAGTGACCTGGTGCGTCCAGATTTGGGGGGGGGGAAGCAATTGTGGGGAGCATGAGGTATCTCAGTGGGTCGGGGGAGGCCTTGAGTGGTCTTAAGCAGGTGGCCTGTTCCATCACTACCCTCCACCCCGGGCCTTCCCCATCCTGAGATACTTCATGTGCACTTAACAACCTGCGCATCCAATTAGCAAATGTGTGGGTTAAAGCAGGGAGTTTTCACGTTCATTTTACATAATTTACTCCAACAAATCCTCAGGTTACAAATGTAATAGCCAGGCTCCATTACATTCATAACTTGAAGACTATCTGTACTTGGCAGGAAATATTGGGATTTTAATTGAGAGATATTGATACTACTTAGCATTTTCCTAAGCAGTAATACTAACGGTGGCTTTTTGTGGCCTTTGCCATTTACAAATTATATTATTCTGCTTTTCATTGGAGAGAAATTGAATATCCCAGATAAATCTAAATTGTCTTCTTATTCATGTAATAAGAATCCCTGGTTTAAACTGCACTATTTTAACCCATCTTTTTACAGTATAACAAAATTGAAATTTTTGCCAGGGTAGGCCTCTTCAATTTTTTGCATACTTTCCAATGGAAGAAAATGACCATCTTTGCAAAGAAATGTTCATGTGTAGCCATCTTCTCCATTGAGCACCTTACAGAGAAGTACAGATTGATTTAGAATGTCTATCCTTAGCTGCTGACTTTCTTCATGAACTAATATAAATTTCTCTTACATAATTCTAAGGCCAAATGAAGAATGCTCTAATAGATTCATTCTTGGTAGGTATTGTTATGTAGACGCAGACTGTCCGCATGATTAGGCATCTACTCACTAATAAGTTCTCACATCTTATGGTTGTGTATTTCCAGTGATATCCTGTGGCCTATAACAAAAATGCAAGAAATGGCATGCCATTTAATAGAATGGGAAGTCTTACAGTTTATATATTTATTGGATCCTGACATAATTGTTATAAGGAATTTCTTGTACTAGAAATAACCGATGCAGAAATGTCACTTTGTATTAGATTTAAAGATAACTTAATGCAATTCCCAGAATTTTTAAAGAGTTTATAAGCTTTATAGAGAGTGTTGTTGGTTCTTTAAAATATGGTTGTTGTTGGTTTCTTTGTATATTTGCATTCTAAGACAAGATGACAGGAATTCTCACAGTATCTTTTTTCCTGTAATTTTAATATTTAGATGAGAATTATGACATTGTAACTATAGGAGCACCAGCAGCTCACTGCCAGGCCTTTAAATCTGGAGGTCTGCGGAAAAAGTTACATAAATTTGAAGATGCAAAGAAACAGTAAGTGGCATGTTGAATGCACACCTTTTTTGTGACTCTAGTTTTGTAAAAAACAGAATGCCATTCCTTCTTTTCTCTTTTATCCACACATAGAAATTTTCAACCAAATAGCAATTAGAGATACCTTATGTAAAGAATTTAGAAGAATGATTTCCATTGTTAAATTAATCAGTGTATTTCAGATTTTAGTAGATTTTCCTATTTAATCACATAGCAAAGCTTATTAATCATGCATTGGTTAGAGACTTCCCTTGAAATTTTGTGGAAGGTTTTTTTTATGAGAGTAGCTGAATTTTGAAAGAGGTACTTCCTTCCAGATCCCCCTCTGTTCCTGGTGCTGTTGTTTTACACACACATACCCATTTGAAGTTCTTTTGGGTCACCAGCTCAAGAGGGGGAAGCAAGTTGTTGACCTTGTCTGAATTTAGAAATAAGAAGGGTTGGCTTTTTAGTACTTGGATGAGAGAATGGCCAGAAAATATCAGACTTTAAGCTAGACTGGGATTTTTTTTTAAAGAGGAACATTTTTGAAGAAGGCAACGTTTAAACAATTGCTTCTGTGTAGCTTCAAGCAAATTACATGGATTGTAGCCCAATTCAGTAACATTGCTTTTTTACTATGTTACTTATTCAAGAGCAGACAGAACACTTTTCTCCTTTTTTGCTATTGAGATGAATGATTCCATTTTTATTTATTTTGTTTTTGCAATTTGAAGATCTGATGATTCTGGGTGGCTTACAATTAAAAAAGAAAAACAGGTTCATGTTAATTTTGTTTACATGGTTCTGATCCTGTGACCTGCTCCCAATACAAACTATAGTGTAAAACAGAAACAATGTATGCCCATAAGGAAAGAGAGGTATGCAATCAGGTGTTACAAAATGTATAAAGCATTCCTGTATGATGTTACCCAGAGGTGATGGCTCTAGAAGTCAAAGTCATAGAAGGAGAAGGAAGTCAAAGTAGATAACCTTAATAATTGGGAAGCTTTCATAACTGATTTTCATATATGAATTTATTTGAAACTTGAAAACACTCTCATGCAATTTCCCTACTTTCTAGATGGAAAGGAGTTTAAAGGATACAGCAGTGGATCCAAAACAGGTCACATGGATATACTAGATCTTTCACAGATTTGAAATAAGTGCTAGTACTGTTGTTGCTGTGAGCAGAGGAATTAATTTATCCTTTAATTTTATTTTTTTTATATCAGAGATTTTAACCAAAAATTAGAACATGCAAAGACTGGAACCACTAAGCTTGTCAAACATTCTATAACCTGCAGATTCTGTTAAAGTTCAGGGTATCTTGGCTAAAGAAGGTTGAAGAAAAATATCCTGGAAGATTCTTAAAAGCTTAAATGTCTTATTGTATCATTAATATATCATTTTTTATTATTTTCAGGAGTAGAGTAATCCTGCCTTAGCTATATTGCCTTTATATTCTTAATTTAAAAACAGGGCATTTGCGGAACAAAGTATTTGGACATGTCTAGATAAATGTTTTGTTGCTTTAAATGCTGCCAAATCAGATACAGTTTTCCATCCACAAAACTTGGCCAATAAACAATAATATTCTAAAGTTAGTAAGTTAGAATTAAATTTAAGTTGACACCTCCTATCTACACTTTATTTTAGTTTCATATCTTAAATCACTGCTTATTTTAGTCTGTGTTACTTGCATAACTTTTAATAGTAGCTACAGAAAAAAATGTCATCTACCAGGCAATCAATCCATTGGTAAATTTTCCCTTAGAAGGACCATATGTAGAAAAATCACCGTCTGCCTATTATTTGATGATGTTTCTTCATTTAATTGCTGTTATTAAAAATAATCAATATAGCTTTTTAGATAAGCTATGCAGATCTGTTTGCATATTTTGTCTTTTTGACATCTTGTAATATATGTCATGTTTGTATTCCTTTGTTTACATTAGTAGGGAGTATGACCATTTTTCATACCCAGTGAAACCCTGTTCTGAGATCAGTTAGTTCTTCCTTTTGGTCAATGATCAGAATTCCACTTAAAAAGCTAAAAATTTAAAATTTAAAAATAAAAGTAGATAAACATAACTATAGCTACAGCAGGATTTACAAGCAGTAAAAATGTAACTATATCCAAAGAAACGTAATCATGTTGATAGGCTAGTAGCAATTGTACAAAATATAATTCTGAATATTTGTTTGAGATATAGATGTCAGCATTTAATTAAGGTGGAGGTTACATGTTTACTGTTAATTTTATATTTGTTCGTTCTTGTTTTCATTTTTTGTCTTGTATGTAATTCTTATTTTGTTGGGTTTTTTTATTCCGTATTTTATATTTTATCTTTTTTTTGGGGGGGGGGGGCAAAATCTGAATAAAATGATTATTTGGCTAATAAGGATAT
>JANHFL010000652.1:198314-209994 GCA_032468155.1 Oxyrhabdium leporinum
TTTATCTTTTTTTTGGGGGGGGGGGGCAAACTCTGAATAAACTGATTATTTGGCTAATAAGGATATAAAATGTCATTCTTAAATGACCATGCATTTTCATGAAATAGGGATTCTGAAATTATATTTAACTAATTATGGTAATGTCTTTTGACTATTGTACACTATTGTTTATTTGATTTGTTGCAATATATGCACTACTGGAATGCAGTGTGCTTTTAATACTAAACACACCCTGTTGGTGTAAAGTACCGGTAGATTTTCCCTCAACTTTGGCAGCTTTCAGATCTGTGGACTTCAACTCCCAGAATTCCCCAGCCAGCCTGGGGAATTTTAGAAGTTGAAGTTCACCCATTTTAAAGCTGCCAGGGATGAGAAACACTGGTGCAGACCACGAGTTTGTGCTTTACCATTACAGACATCTCTTACAAACATAGTATCTTTTTGAGTCCTGGAAATTGCCTTTGCATTACTGAAACATCAATATTTACATTAAAAAAATATTTACAAATAAAACACAGATATATTTCATGTTTCAGACATACCATCTGTTTTTGAATGGCAATAAGGAATGCCATTAACTAGAACACGTGCCAATATTTTACTCCAGTTGACATGTTCTCAGTTTAAAATCTTTTCTTAAATTCCTTCAGTTTTGTGAAGTGATGCTTGCTTATTATATTTAGATAGAGTAACTAGGTAGTAATTGGCTGGCTTGGACCTACCACCCCTTTAACATTGGCAACTGAACTATTTTACCTTTGGAAGATCATCATGACAGAACGAACACAGGACTGGGATCTCCATATTATCTTAAATTTTAAAACTGTAGGCACAGTTAGATCATTGGTGGTAGCTTTACCATTTATTAGTTGGAAAATGAGATTAAGATTCTCTGAAGGAATGGCAGAAGGGCAGTCAGGGAGGGACTCAATTCATTAGGATATGTGCTGAATGTCTCATAAAAATAACTATGTGTTCTATCAGTCACCTATACATTTTTCTCTGGGGTCTTAACATTCTAGGAGACATCTATCATTTTACATACTTTTTCTTTTCCTCATCTACTTGATACAAACACAGCATTATTAAGAAGTATTAAGCAATTAACATTTACCTAACATCATTTGGCTTTTGATATTTGCTAACAAATTAAAGGCTAATTTTCTTTTGGTTTCTTTTTTTTTAGCAGTTTTGAGGAAAGTTGGTGAGTTTTCGATTTCTGAGCTTGGTAGCACAGCTTTCTTCCTTTTCTAAAGCAGACAATGTATTAACAGGGTGTATTTTATGGTTGTATCCTGACTTTGCTAATTTGCTTCACTAAATAAATGTTTAGTGAGGTATTTCATAGGCATGAATTTGTTATCTTCACCTGCATTATTTGCTTTATCAATGAACAGCTAACATTTAAAAACAACCTTTGGATTATGCAAGACAATTTAAGAGAGAATTGGATAAATGTATAACTGCTTATCGTAAAAAAAACTAAAATAATCAAATAGTGTTTGAATACTTTTCCTTTTAGGAGAAAGAGAAAATAGTTTCATTGGGCTTAGTTTTAAGAAGTGTTTATTTGAAAAGGAGATAGTAGGTACCAAGCTTATTTTGTTAAAAATTGAAAGTGCTGAGGATCAAAATGCCTTCATATTATCTCATCTAGCCTAGAAACCATTAACCTTATCATTCAGATATTTTTAGGTTCACTGGTATGATGTTGCTAAAACATTTAACCACATTACCAAGTGAGCCTAGACGCTATGTTTAGACTCTGGTGATTAGATATTTCTATTATTTGCCCTAGGGGTGTAGCAAAGAGCCTAGCTGCAGTTTAATGGTTCATTTTTAAGATAGGGGATCAGCTTTTATACAAGAGGTTTACATAGATTTGGATCAGCTATGAACTAAAACTTTAATCCATGCACATGAATTGACAGTTATACTTCCAAGCATTACATAATTGGCCATTGTATCCATGGAACTTACAATGTTATGTTTGTTAGACCTTGGGTCTTTAATAGCAAAAGTTGGACTGCTTTAGTCTACTTAATCCTAAATTTAAAAAGAAATAAATTTTACCTTTGGGGGGAGATGGATAAAATTTGTTTTCCAAGAAATCAGTGAAGAATGATAGCTGTTCATTTGGGAGAATGGTCATGAGAAGCTAATCAAATTATTTCCTTTGATTCCAGCAAAAGATTTGCTTTGCTTCTTTTTTGAGAATAGTTTAACACAGATAATGCTGCATGTAGTTTGCTACTGCATATAGATTGATTATGCATGATGTCTCTCTTTCAAATAAGATGCATATATTGCTATAACGGTTGATAAAAATATTTAAAAGCCTGAGCTTTTAGATCTGTCCTTAAAATAAACAATCTGTATCACATTTTAAAGAAAATTCCTATAATAATTTTGAAGACCTTTTGAAAAACAAAAAGACATACTTTTTCTCTTTTTTCCTTTTTTTATTGCAGTCTTTTAAATCTTTTCCTCTAAAAATGTATTTTTCTAGATAGCTGAGCAAAGCTTTGGTTAATAGCTTTTAAAATATTAGCTAGATTCTTTCAAAGATAGATTTAAAGTTTGTTAAAAGGAAGATATGTTGTTTCAAGATTCATACTATCAAAAACATTTTTGGACAATTCCCTGTATCAATTTTACATTTGAAGCTGATTCTGAAAATTTATATTGTTTCTGAAGCATCGTCTTATGCAAAATGGATGCATTCTGTTAAATAAAACTGTTTTGTTGTGAATGAATCAGGCAACTGGTAATCTGAAATTTGCAGTGGGACACTGGAAGGAAGCTGTCTGCCAAGAGAAAGGAATTAGACTCCCATTTTTACCTTTCCAGGAACATTGTGTGAACTACTAAACTGATGGCTCTCCAGCAACAATAGATATCTGGCTTACCTCATCATCTAAAATAGTGCAAATCTGGGTTTATTAAGCAGGATTCTGACATTGGCAAGAAGGTTAAAAACAAAGCCATATGAAACTTCAATCATCTTGAACAATTTAAATGATTGTGGAAAGGATAAGATAGCAGTAGTTTTTTCTAAGCTGAATCTGGAAATCTTTGATGGCAAATGGATTGGTTATTCATTTGGATGAATAAATTATGTTTAGGCAAGGAATCAGATTAACAGGAATAATTATGTTACTGCTGCATTGTTTGATTGGCAGTTTTCTGTTTCTTGTGTGGCTTCTGAATAATTACATGGCATGTTTGATAAATACATCTTGTTCAAATGCTTTCATCATGTGCATCTCAAGATAATTTGAATAAGATGGTTGCAACATAAGTAGATTGTCAGTCTTTGTACTTGGTGGCTTGATACTTAGAACAAGATCCCAAACCAATATATTCCACTATTTTTTTAAAATTACTCTTTTTTCCCTTGTTGTCAGCACTGCAACCAATTCCCAGTCTATAGTATACATACCGCAGGATATTATTCGAGCAAAGGAGATTATCGCACAGATCAATACCCTGAAAACTCAAGTTAGTTACTATGCAGAAAGACTTTCCAGAGCTGCCAAGGATAAATCAGCGAATGGGCTTGAGAGAACACTTGCCATTTTGGCAGATAAGGTAGGAGATTTGTTCACCCTCCCCTATGTGCCATTGAGATCCCTCTTTGACTGAATATTAACTGAATATTCTTATATTGTAATAATAACAAAACATTTCGCAGTTTTGAATGTCCTTCTCTGTATTCCTGCCAAAATCTGAGAATTCTGAAAGGACTACAAGAATTTTTGTTTATTTGGTCTATATTTAATGGTCAGTAATGAGCCCTAAACCTCTCTGATCTCAGCATATAAGATTATTGTATTTTATTACACTTGATCTAATACATCCCATTCTGCTTTTAGTCCTACTGCTATAGCAGACTAGACTTGAGGCAAAAAGGTTCTCCTTCTCCAATCTTGATTTCTGTTGTTAAAATCTAAAAACTAATATCATAAATTGTGGTGATGCTTAGGGCTGTAAAGCAACATTCTTCAAATTGCTAATTTAAGTACTCTGTGGAAAAAATCTTTATGGCCCTGATCATTTTTTCAAGTAATGGTATCCATCTCAGTGCTGACTGCCTCCTGCTAAGCATGTTATTTTTCCTTGCTGTACTGTAACTACATTTACATGACACTAAATCTAGTTTCTTTTAACAAATAAGCTATAATTGGTGGGATCTATACAACATATTATCAAATGCAGGTTTTATACCACAATGTCTAGGTTACAGAACATATTAAGCTAACAAAGGTTATTCTTAGTGTGCTGTATGAATCAATTCATTGAATGCAAATTGAAATTAAATTCCAAGTGAAATGCTGTAGAAATAGTTATAAAATAAATACCATAGAATATGTTTTTCTAAGATAAATTTTATGGGGAGCTGCTCTCAATTGACACTATAATGGAAAGCTTGCCTGTCTGATCAGTGGTACTTAGACTAATCACATTAAAAAATGTCTTAGCCATTTTTTAGTATCCTAAAATAACCTTTTTATTTGTTAAGTTTTGTGCCTTAGCTATAAAGCTATATCATGTCCAGATTTGTTAAGAAAAGTGTACCTTATATTAAACTTTTTTTTAAATTACATTTTTGGATTGTTACTGGGTTTGTTTACTTTACTGTACTTTAGTAGTGCTGGATTGGACAGTAATAAAGAATGATGTTATAAAATAGACATGGTTTACAAATATTGTGTGTCATCTTTATTCTTTCTAGACCCGGCAGCTTGTCACTGTCTGTGACTGCAAGCTGTTGGCAAATTCAATTCATGCCCTGAATGCTGCAAGACCTGATTATATAGCTTCAAAGGCTTCTCCAACATCTACAGAAGGAGAACAAGTGGTGCTAAGAAATGATCAAGATACTTTGGTGGCCAGGTGGGCAGGAAGAAATAGCCGTTCTTCTCTACAGGTGGACTGGCATGAAGAAGAGTGGGTAGGCTGTTACTTTAAAATTCCCTTCCTATACTACAGTGAATCTTAATTCAGACAATTATCTTTTTGTAAAATTACAGCTGCCAGATATTTGATCATGTTTTGTGGGTTAGAGACTATGTTTAAAACATTTTGATGAGCAAAAGGCATGGTGGGCATTAATGATGCACAGTGAAATTGATTTTTGCTTCTTTTTTTCTTTGTGCTATAAATACAGTTGACCATATTTTCTTGGGAAAAATGAAGGACAAGTCTGAAAAAGAGACAACTCTGAAAGAGGTTCTCAAGGATAAGAGAAATAAGTATTTAGGTTTATAATTTTGCTTTACAAAGGAAAATTCAAGAGCAAACCAAGAAAATAATCATTAAATAAATCTAAAGGACAGTTTTCTCGGATAAAGGGCTGTTCTTTATAAGAAAAGATTATGATCATTGTAGTTATAAATGATGTTAAGCCTGTTTTAGAGCCTGTGTCCCAATTGTCATGTTCCCATTTTAAAAAATGGTAAAAATCCATGCACCCAATTGTGGCAATCAATTTTGGAAGGTGCTTTGATGCTTCTGGAGCCCTTCATTTATTAATTCTGGCAGGATCTCTACAGATTACACTAAGTCATTATCTGATTTAAGTATAGTTTGTGAAATAAATATCTGGGTTCATATATTGAACCTAAGAACCACAACAGCTGAGGTCATGCAACTCTTGCAATAAACAAATGACATGGTGACTTAAAGCAATTTGTGAACCCAGATGTTGGGTGTTCATTTTTTTTCTCTACTTCTGTTTCTATTTTTTGAGTTGCCAATAAAAATGGAGCAGCTAAATGTATTTATTTGTTAAATTTATTTGCTGCCTATCTTGCTATGGAGTTAGTCTAGGTATCTTGGAGATACGATGATTTCCCAATTATTAATTGGAAAGTAGTAAATGAACTGATAGTCTTTGCAGTTTTGTCCAGAAGAAAATAATATTATGTTACCCAATTGCCCAATTAGATGGAAATGGTTAGTATGTTTCTTTATTTCCTTTCAAGCTATGTGCATGCAATCTATGAATTACTGAAGGTAATGAAAATAGTGTTCTCAAAATATTATTTGAATATACTTCTTTCTTTAGGCTTTTTTATTATATTGGGAACACGAATATATCACTGATCCATTTTTCTTTGTTCCTTCCCAGGAAAAAGTCTGGGTGAATGTTGATAAAAGTCTTGAATGCATTATCCAGAGGGTAGACAAGCTTCTCCAGAAGGAACGATTACAAAGTGATAGCTGTGAAGATGTTTTCCTGTGTGAAGTCAGCTGCTCTAGCAAGAAAGGTAAACAAGATACCCGTGCATACTGGATAAAGCCAAAGACCTTAAATGAAATCATCTCATCTTCATCATCCCCACCATCATCTTCATCCATTTCATCCTCTGCATGTCATTTTCCCAGAATCACACGTGCGTATGACAGCCATGGCTTTTTGCTGTTGCCATTTTGTTCTGCTTCGTTGCATTTCTTAGCTCTTCCTTAATCATGATCCATGTATTGTAAGCATTTCTCGGTATACTAGGAACCTTCATTTAACAGTAAGTTTCCAGAATGAGAGATCCATTGTCTTTTTGCTGTATTTCCGTTTTGAATTTTCAGAGCATTTCCTAAAAAGGGTTAAATAGGGAGTGCTTCTAATGACTCCCAAGAGCTATGGTAGAAGTTAGATTGTCTATGGAGATTCTTAATCATCCAGGTCATGGTTGTCCCAAAGATCCTTTTTCCAAAAGGCAGCTGGATTTTCTTCTTGTTGTTTTTTCTTTCTTTAAAAATGTTTCACTTCTCATTCAAGAAGCTTCTTCAATTGAGAAGTTCAGAACTGAAAAAGCTTCTTGGATGAGAAATAAAATGTTTTCAAAGAAAAAAACCTCAAGAAAATCCAGTTGCCTTTTGGAAAAGGTATCTTTGGGAATAGAAGCTAGATTATTTTATCAGAAGTATATAAGGTGGTGCTAGTAGGCACCACTGTGCCTGTAGACATTTATCTTTTCTACCAAGTTCCATTCCATGCCTTAATTTTCTTTACATTCTTGAAATTAAAAAAATAAAGAACTCCAGACTCTAGTTTCGGTATTTATAAAAATGTCTGACAGACGTGCATATACCTAAAGATAGAAAAATTGCTCAGTGATATTTTCAGAAGTAAGTTGATCTCCTAATTAAGAAATCAACTGATGATTTCAAATTGGTTGATATTTTAGAATACTTTCATATGATTCTATTATATGGCATGCTTTCTATGACCAAAGAATCTAAAAGGTAGGCTGGTATTTCACTCTCTCTATTGCGGATGGAAGTAAGACACTGAAGTGGGAACATGGCTTGTTTCAAGCCACCTAGTAAATACTTGGTTAAGTGAAGACCTTTAGTGCTGCAATATGTTTCAGAAACCAGAGGTATTTATGCTGTACAACATGTATGTATGTATGTATGTATGTATGTATGTATGTATGTATGTATGTATGTATGTATTGCTATACCTTTTCAGCAAGATAACCAAAGCAATATAAAATAAGTAAAAGACATAAAAGACATTAAAATATACCCAGAAATATAAATTCTGCATGAAAGGAATAACAAAGACATTGTGGCTTGTAAATTGTGCTAGACCACTCTGGAGCAAAGCTTTGCAGTCTGGCAAAACAAAAACCTGGACCTTCTTGGTGATTCAAGGTTTGAGCTGAGAGAACTCTAGAGGAGTCTTAAAATGCAAGTAGGGCAAGGCTGGTGCACCTTGCTTGTCTTTCCTCTCCCTTTCCATGTGGCCTAGTTACCTGTCCCTCCAGTGATCTTATCACTCTTTCCTTCCCCTGCCTCCATTTAGCTGTGTGCCACCAGTAACCCCACCATGCTTTAGATGACTCCAACTGGCTATGCTTCCTCTGACCTCCCATCTTCCTGCACCTTCTTTCCACTTGTCTCCCACTGCTATCTACACAGCACCATCATCACCCTGCATTACAAAACCAACCACCCCAACTGCCCTTTCCCATCACCCCATACCTTGTTATATAACCCCTTCCTCACCATTGTGAATGATCGATTTGTTCACCCTTTCCTATCATATCTCTGTGCTCTTCTTCTATCTCCTTTTGACTGCTGCTACTAACGAGGGCTCTCCCTTTCTTCATTCTCCCCACCCTAGAACACTTCTGCCTGCAACACATGCTTTTTAGGGGCAAGTAGAACTCAAAATATGCAGGGTCTGTATCTATACAAAGATTAAATAAAAGTTTTGTTCATTGGATGGTTTGTCCACAGAATGTATTGGTCATCCATCATAAAAATTACAGTAACATGAAGGCATTTAAAAATTTGGTTTCTACAGATCTCCATAGAGTCCAAACAAATTCATGGTGGAAAAGAAAAATTCTTTCCAATTATAGTAACTTCAGGCCTCTTATAGTCCAAAATTATTATCTTAAAGTGAGCTTTGAAGGCAAATTGTAACCCCTATAGGCATTTCAAATACCTGTAGGTATTTGCCCTTTTCGGACATGTACAGGATATGAGTGTGTTTCTTCTCACGTTTGGAAGAGGAACATTTTTGCAGTCCACAGAGCTGGATTTGTTTGTGAGTGTTGTGACTCTAATCTCACTCAAGACTCATTCTAGAATGGAAACTACCATCTAAGCATTTCTTTAATTAGATTCTTTAAGTGAGCCTTCCTTGAGATGTGCAGACAAACTTCTGTAATACCCCCACCAAACATGGCTCTTGGATCTATTTGCTGGGTGTTATGGGACTTGAAATTTAAGATAATTACATGACACCACTTTGAAAAATACTATTTTAGGCCAATACTATATATATATAGCAGTTTCAGATATAGGTATCATGCAAATACAGATAATTGTATTTAAAAGTTTGGGAATCCGTGATCAAAGATATTGATCTGGAATTCCCAGACTTTGAAAATATTTTGAAAATCGATGGGAAGATCTCCAAATGCAACACATGCAAGGAGACTTAAGAATATTGCTGAGCTACAAGAGTTCTGCAAGGGAGAATAAGGAAAATCCAAAGAGAAACAAATGCACATAAAAACTAAATATATACTTAAATTTGCAGAAATACGCCATGTCTAATTTTGTACTGGGTAGATATCAACTTTTGCTTAGTTAGAGATTCTCTGAAACATTCAGTTTACTCAGAGGTATTTAATCTTTTGCATACCCTAACTCTATCTGGGAAACCTGATTATTTTAAACACATTTAAAGATTCATTTATAGCACTTACATGTTTGTTACAAAAACATTAGTATTATTCTAAAGCTGTGGTCATCTGCAAATCGCCTTTCCTAATTGCTGGTCATCTTCTATGAGTAGTGCAGGGTATGGAATATGAATAATACATATATATAAATATATAATGTTTCAGAATGTAGAATAAGAATATTTTGTATTCCATGTGCTTGCTTGACATTTCAAAATAATTTTTACAATACCTATAGTCCTATATTGTCTCTTCATTGTGTTTGCTTACAACAGTTTTTTCTGTTTGTGATTTCACAATAAATTATTAGTTAAAATAGTAAAATAACATTAATATTTGAAATAACTGAGATGCCTCTTTTAATTTGTTAATATAGAACAGGATATGTATGGTTTGTTCAGAATTCTAGTTACTACTTTAAGTTTTTATATGTTATTTATTTTATTTATTTATACTTTGATTTATATACCGCCCCATTCCAAGGACTCTAAGCACTAGCAAAGTGGAAGAATGAATAATATATTAATGTGCAAATAGCTATTATAGTAAAAGTGTAATACACATTCTCATTTTATTGTAAAGCTGTGCAAAATATAGGCATAATCTGTTGACATTTATTAAAAGCAATTTCTAAGAAGAATCTCATATATCAGATGGGTAATTAGGAAGAGAATCCCACCGAACTAGAGCAATATCATGTATACAGTATTAGGTCATGGAATATTTTTATATCAAATATTTCCGGATACTGCGCTGTTTGATAACCATTGAAATAATGGATTGATATAGTCAATGTCACATTTTGAGACAATTATTTCAGCAAACTACAAACTCAAAAATCACTCAAACCTTCATAATTAGAGTTGCCTGTGTTAAATTGATTTAATTGCCCTGTGATTTGACCACATACTAAATTTATAAAAAGTTAGAAATTTTAAAAGTAGGTAGGGAAGAAAATAGAATAATAGTATTTTTTATGAATGCATTTTAAGGACAGATTCTAGTTTGTCTGCAGCAAACTAACAGATTTTCCTTTTCACCATCTTCCTGCCAGCTCTTTGAGTTGCTGATGTATACTTCTAATCCATCAATAAATTTGGTGTAGTGAGATTAAATATTAAAAATTTTAAAGAACAGACAATAAAATCAATTAAATAGTACTAATAAAGCTCCATAAATGTGTTTCTTGCTGAAAGTTGAAAACATTTTTTTAACATTGAAGAAGAGTGTAAAACATCCGTAAAAGGTGGGGAAAAATGATGTGATATATTGCCAGTTGTACTGTTCAATAGAGCCTGAATGAGGGCTATTTGAGATGAAATTGAATTTGTCACTGAATTAACACTTCCAAGAAAGTTTGCATTCAATCTTTGGTTTCTGATGAGTTTTCTTCACGAACACACCATATTTATTCTTTACATTTGAACTGTAGACATTAAATATTTCAGGTGCACACCTTAAAAATGTATTTGTGTATACTTGGGTTATTTGGTACATCCAAAATAGTTGGTATTCTGCTACTTTATTTAGTGGCTTCTAATGCAAGCCATGAAGCTGTTGGCTCAAACTCTGTAGGTTTACTAGATAAGGCCCAATATGATACACCTATATTTTTCCTAGTGAATGATAGCACAGAGATTTTGGTCCTCCTACCAGCAGTGTAGTGTGTTTTAAGCGGAAAAGAGGATCTTGAAAGACGCTACAGCAGGAAGAAGCAACCATGTGTTTTCTTTCATTGCAAGAAATTTATAGGCAGCTGCATGTCAGTTATGAATGAGCTTATTCAAACAATGGACAAGACTAGAAGCAACATGAGTTGTGTCACCTATTTTCTGTTTTTCTCACAATCCATTTTTTTCCTCTCTGTGCTAATTCTCTCCTTTCTTCTCCTTTCCCTTTCCCTACAGAGCAGTTGTGATATATTGTTCTTACCTGGATTTTTTTTGCAGAAGGCTTTTGAAAAAAGTTTCGGGACATGTGCATCCCTACAACCATAGATGGCCCATTCCTGTCTAAATTGATACCCCTCTCCAAATATTTGAGACTGCTTATGCTAAGCATTTCAGTTGCTTATCTTTAAAATGTGTTGCTGCCCCTTAATCATGCATGTTACACCTCCATTTTTATGCAGATTGCAGTCCTACTCCTGAAGAATCCAACCCAGGTATGTATATTTTTCCTCTCCATTCATCATATTTGTACTTTAAAAACTCGGGGGGGGGGGATAATTATCTTAATTTAATACTAACATCTTTCTTGCTTGTAAATTTCCTACTACATTGACTTTTGAGAGAGAGAGCGCAGGGGCGGGGAGAGAGAGTGACAGAGAGTGTGTGTGTGCCTTTCTCACAAAATAAACTATGGATAATAGTATCTTGAGTTCATGATCGCTCTAAGTCTAATCTATCTATCTATCTATCTATCTATCTATCTATCTATCTATCTATCTATCTATCTATCTATCTATCTATCTA
>JANHFL010000652.1:218069-237623 GCA_032468155.1 Oxyrhabdium leporinum
TCATTCCCCCCTTTTTCCTCCTTGCATTTAAATATGTCCCTCCCTCCCCCCACCCCCATTGCTAATGTCAGGCTGTCAGCTCATGAAGCTTCAATAGGAGAAATGCAGCCATGACAATAACTGTCTGTTGCTAAACATAACCTATCCATTCCCAGATAAAAAAAAAAATGCTACTGGGCATTTGTTAAGTTGTGTTTATTTATTTTTTATTCAGGTCTACCTCGATCTCGGAGTCAAACGTGCCTGCCTGAACTGTTGAGGTTCCTTGGACAGAATGTACATGCAAGAAAAAATAAGAATGTTGATATTCTTTGGCAAGCTGCTGAGGTAAGATTTAAGAAAGTTAACTTAGTATGTTGTCACTTATCTCCCATGACAATGTTATGTCTTCAGAATAAGCAGCTGTACAGAAAGCTGCAGATCCCTGCATGTTCTTTGTTGTTGTGCCATGTTGTTTCCTTGACCAAAAAAACGCAGAGCATTATAGTAACCATGGTTATCCTTCCAGTTTTCTGATTTTAATATAGGCAGAAAAATGAATAAAAGTTGAAATTTGGTTCTATTGTGGCATGATTTCCTCCAGGATTAGCAAAATGTTAGGTTCTGGGCACTGTTGCATAAATTCAGTCTGGGCATCAGAAAATAGAATCAAATTAAAAATGGCTACAATCTTGTAAGAGTTTGACCATTTTTAATATTTCTAACTCATCAGAATTCTGGAGATTATTTAAACGACTTCAGGATTATATATGATTTATCTGAAAATGAAATAGAACAGGACTAAATTTGATGTGAGGAAGAAGCCAATAAAAAGCAGATTACATCTGAAAATGGACTAGGTAAGGTTGGGGCCTGCTGAGAAGATTTCCCCAGTTTGTCCCAATAGGAAACCCAGGTGGGCAAAGCCTTGGAATGCTGGTGACAGCTTCAATCTAAGGTCCCTCCCTCCTGTCATGTGACTCATAGTAGAATGTATGCAGCTTTCTCTGTACTTTGCATTGTGTACATATACACAAACCAGAACACAATACAGAAGAAATATAGGAAAAGTCGAAACATGTTTAGACACTCATGTATATAGGAAATGCATATGCACAACCTTTGGGGAAAGGAGCAGATTCATATATACACATGCAGATACAACCCATTACTTTATAATACAAAAATGAACACAAAGGCTCCAATGGGCATTGTTCATAAAAGAGGTAGGAAGAATTCCAGAAGCCATGCTTTTTCTACCTTGTTAATTTTGACGTTAAAAGTACAATTATTTGATTATTATAATATTTGATTATTTATATCCAACTTTTATTATTTTTACAAATAACTCAAGGTGGCGAACATATCCAACACACCTTTCTCCTCCTATTTTCCCCACAACAACAACCCTGTGAGGTGGTTTGGGCTAAGAGTAACTGACCCAAAGTCATCCAACTGGCTTTCATGGCTATGGTGGGACTAGAACTCACAGTCTCCTGCCTTAACCACTAAACCAAACTGGCTTTCCATATACTGTATCTCTATATATATTGTAATTGTGTAGTCTCTGTAGATATCTCCAGAAATGTTAGAAGTATCTCATTGGCAGCCCCTGATTTAAAAAGAAAATACTGTTAAACTATGACACTGTTGCCAGGTTGGCTGTCCTGTAAGAAGCCTGCCCATTTTCTACTGAGAGTACTGTTACCAGTTGCCCTGTTCTGCATAGAAATGGCAGTGATGGGCATGAGGATTGCAGTGCTATAGCTTGACCAGTGAGGTTCACAACAGAGTTAAAAAATTACAAGAAGCTGGGCATGGCGTTGATGTATATAGAAAAGGGATGGACCATGCATCATAAAGTTACACCCACCATTCGGTAGATTTTGACACTTGAAAACCCATATTTCATGGCTGAAGTAGGCAATCTGGGCTCTACAGATGGGGTTTTTTTGTTCAGTGGCCCCAATAAATATGACATGTATTGAAAATTGTCCTCCAATATCTGTAAAGCATATCTGTATCTAACTAAACTAATGACAATAGGTAGAGGAGGAGGAGGAGGAAGAAAAAGAGAAGAAGAAGATATTGAAGTGATGGATAGCTTTTGCTTTTTATGATCATCCATGAACAATAAAGGAACAAGAGGATACGAAATATGCCACAGACTAGAATTTGGTTGAACAGCCTTGAAAGGCTTAAAAATATATTCAAATGCCGTGATATGTCTATACCTACAACGATGAGAGTCACGCAAGCCATGTGTCACTGTGTGAAAGCAAAAGTTGAGATTTTAACAAGTAACATAGGAAGAGTATTGGCACCCTTAAATTTTGATTCAGTAGAAGATTCCTGAGAATACTGTGGACAGCCAAGAACACAGATCAATGGGTTACTGAACAAATCATCTCAGAGTTCTCACTCTGAGGCACAAATGACCAGGCTCCAATTCTCCTACTTCAAACACATTCTGTGAAGACCCAGCTTTCTGGAAGAGACTCTAATGCTGGGAAAGATACAAGCAAAGAGAAGAACAGGGCAGCCACCAGCAAGGCATGATACAGGTCCCATCAGCCAGGATCTTTTCTGCTATAACTCCTGACATCTGGAAGGTTCTCCCTACAGAAATAGATGTATGAAAGTATGTATGAATGAATGAATGAATGAATACAGGTGGATGAACTCACTTATAGTAATGATGAGTACACTGTTGGGAGATTTGAAAGAATAGGCATGGCGTAGTTCATGGAAAAGATGTGGTTGCTAGGAGTCAAAAACAACTTGATAGCACATAATCATACCTAAAATAATTCAAGACTGACTATAAATTCTACATTTCTTGAATTCTAATCTCATCCCAGTGTTAACAATGAGATCCTCCTAATAATTCTGGAGTAATACTATATATATTTTTGTCCTGTGATACAGTGGAACTAATACCAAGCATTTTTTCCAGATTTGCCGCAGACTAAATGGTGTTCGGTTTACAAGCTGTAAAAGTGCCAAGGATCGGACTGCCATGTCGGTGACTCTGGAGCAATGTCTCATACTGCAACATGAACATGGAATGGCTCCACAGGTCTTCACTCAGGCCCTGGAGTGCATGAGGAGGTAAGAAGACTTTGTTTGCTTGCGCTTACTTGTTTCTAATCCCGGAGCCCTGTAAACTGCAGATGAGTATTCAAAATCATACAATTCAGCTTTTTCTTTACACATATACCTGTCATTGCTGAGTACTCTGAGATCCAGACTTTGAAATCATTTAAACTGTCTCTTGGAATTGAGATATAAAGAAAGAAATTGCTAAGCATGTAGATCTTTCTGTTTTACTGCTATGAAAGCTTCATAACTAACATTGTCAAGGCTGCTGCTTTCCTTAGAAGTGAAAATGCAGAATTATCAACTGAATTAAAGAGAAACATCTGCAGGTTGCATTGGTTTCCTATGCTTACTCCTCAGACAATAGTTTGCCCCTTCAGCGAATTGTCATTATGAATGTTTCATGATACAGCAAACAACTCCATCACAACCTTCTGGCATACTGTGGTCATATCAGTTAAATCTGCTTTCTGAAGCAGCTGACATGTTCACAGATTTCAGTTTCTATTTTAAATAAAAATCCAAACATTATTTCAAGCACTGCTGAAAAGCTCCAGTTTTACATATGAAGCAAGAAAGGATAAGAAATCCAGATTTAGTGTTTAATCATAGTTTAACTTGACTATAGAGTTCTGCTTTCAATATTCACTTTTGCTGAATGTAAATGTTCTGTGTGTCTTCTCATAAGCTCTCACAATTATTCAATTCTCTTATCCTTTCTATATGTTTTTGCTATTTGACCCTTTCTAAACCTTCAATGGTTTATTATTTTTAAAACCTATTTACAATGCCATCTTTCTTTAGCAAATGTTTTCTAATTCCATAAATCCTATCTAGCAACTTCATAATTTCATAAAGTGCAATTGCAATTGTTTCACATTGAGCCAGCAGTTTAAGAATGTAGTATATCTAATATAAGAGAAAGTATATTCAGGTTAATTCTTATCATTTCATTAATTGTTCCTCTGATAACATTCACTACATTTTAACATAGTGATATAATATAATTACATCAAGGACCAGTTATATTCAACAAACATTATTAGCTCATATCATCCTGAGAAAAAGTTATCATGTTGTTGTGCTTTGAGCATTTAGGAAATAAAACTTAACAGAATTGATGTGGATGATGTTACACAGTAGACCTAACAGTAGGAAATCTATTTTTATTTGCTTGTTACAAAATAATTGCTACATTTGGCATTATTTTACAACAAAGCATTTTTTTCTGCCAATACGGATAATACAAAAAATTAAATTGAAGCAAAGGAGTACTCTTTTGTTGATCTGAGTTTGAAAAAAGCTGCCTAGCAGTCAATATTTTTTCTATAGAATTTCAATTTAACAGATTTTAATAAATTATTATTTAAATAGCTAATTTTCTAAAACATTCATTGAAAACCTCAAAATAAACGCTTCATGTAGCTTATCTTGCCTAAGTTATTTGTCTACAGACCTACTTCTTCAATTCCCACCCCCCACATACACACCTTTTGGTACACATAATACCATATCTTTATTTTTGATAACTTCAAATAACAATGTGAATAAAGTCAGAATCAGGGATCAAAAAACAAGATAGATTCGTTTTCTTAAACTTTTAAGCTCCCCACCCATTCTTAAAATATAATTTAGGCTGGGAAATAGGACAACTGTCTGGTTTATTATAGTTCTCTTAAGCCACTGAGCTGCCATGCATTTTAAGAAACAACTTTTACCTAGCTATTTCAGGAGGAAGATTTTCACTACATTGTTGAATTAATTCAATATACCTGGCATTGAAGCATTCTTGAAAGGGTCAAATATGATAATGGTTATTCATGTTCAGTTTGCTTTTCAGAGTTCCCTTTCTTTGCAGCATGTGGAAAGCATGGCACAGCCGCATGGAACATCGCTTAGCCAAATGAGAAAAATGAACATGGAAAACCATTCTAGTTTGACATACATGTATTTATTTTCAGTAGACTACAGTATTCTTTCTTATTTTCTCTTTTTTATTCTCTTTCTCTCTCCTTTATTCTGTAATTGCGCCTTTTATTATTATTTTGAAAAATTGGCATATTTCCTTATTCTTTATCCTCACACATTCTACTTTCTGTTGTGAATTTTTCAAAGTTATTTTCTTTCCTCTTCCTGACCCATTTTTTTTCTCTTTTATTTTGCCATCTTGATTCTCTTTTTATCTTTTGATACATACATTGCATGTCTGTGGGTTTTTTTTTCTGTTTCTTTTCTTTTCTCCCCAAATCTCTTCCTTTTCACAGTATTGGAACACGGGAGGTAGTCATCCAGAAGAACTTGTGTGGCCTGGTGCCCCTCCGGGATTTCAGGCTAGATCCCAGTCTTCTTTACTCTATTCCTTTATTAGCTCTAAGCCCCAATTTACTGATTGTGTGGCTGTTTCTGAGCATTGCATACTTGGTGGCTAAATTACGTTGCAAATGAAGTAAAACAAACCAAGCAAAAATCCAGTCAAGTGCCAGAATATATATTGCCATCTGGTACCGATTTGTCAAAAAATGTCTCACAGCATTGTTGCTAAGAATAATGATTAGTATGCCTTACAATTTTGTTTCTATTGTACTAAACTTGTAAAATACACATCTGATTCTTTTATGAAAAGGAATTGTATTGACTGCTTACACTGTCATTGAGCTTCCAGTGCTTGTAATGTAAGTCCAACAGCTGCCTGTTACCTCAGTGATTTAATCAACCTGAAGATTAGTTTCTGTATCATCTATTTTAGGCATTCAAATCCACCTCCCCTCCATTTCTTTATAACTACTTACAGCTTTGTTTCACATGTTTCTTGTTATCCAGAGAAAGAAATTATGTCTAAAAAGATTTCTAATGTTTTTGTATATCCTAAAAAAGTGTCAGTCTTGCTTTTCATATTTAAGTGGTAAGGGGAAAAAGGGGGGGCTTTGTAACATATTTATCTACATGTCTGTTTAAGGCATCTTCTACTTTGATTTACAAGTATCACTTCTACAGTGTTACAATCATCAATACTTAAAACTGTGGAGTTGATTTTCTCATAAATCTGTTGCAACACATTATGCCCTTTAAAAATGAACTTGAAAGCAGTATGCTGCACACAATATAGAGTCAGTATATTTATACACTTACTTTCTTATTGTATCAAAAAAAGAAAGAATATATGGAAAGAGTAAGCTTAACAATCATCTAATTTCATTCAAATCATTGGAAAGGTATTTTTATAATATGTGTGATACAATGCTATCACATGTTAATTAATATTTACATTAAATATTGCCATAAAATGCACTAATAGCTCTTTTGGGTTAATGTTAAACTTTAAATCTTAAGGTATGTGAAAGATGCAAATGTATTTTAGTGATATCCTGAATCCTAATCATTCGATTTATAATAGAATTATCTTAATTTCTATCATTATAATATTTATTCGCCCAATACAACAATGTATATATTCACATCCAGATAGCATTTATAAGTAAGATCATTATATGTTTTAGGAGCATTTAGATATATATACAGGTAACTACTGGGTATTAAAAAAGCAGCTCAAGGCTTATAAATAAAGTTATTTAATATTTGATTGTGCTGCATCCTGTTTATCTGATCTGTTACATCACATCCAAATTGTATTGCACAGATAAGATGTAGATGTGTTCTTGATTGGATTGATTTGAATCTTGACAGAGTAGCACAGTAGCTGCTTTCTTGATAGGTATATGATTCTGTTGCAGTGAAAGGTATAGGGCTCAATTATACAGCATGATTATTTCACTCGCCAGCAGCAGGGTAGATAATGAAAGAGACACTTCCTGTAGATGTCACACAATAATGTTCAATTTGTAAATTGAACCACAATTTATTTTATTTTTTTAATTAAACCACAGTAGTTACATCTTAGTAACTAACAAGTTCTATGACAAATTTATTAGCAATATATTGATCATTTTATGCCAAATCTAAGCATGCTCTATGGCCTATTCACATCATAATCTTTTCCATACCACCATTTCCTTTGCTTATCCAAGATCACTTACTCCAAATGTAGGCTTACTATTGCATGCATCTGTGTGGCCTCGCAAATGAAAATAAGTAGCAATCACAACTACTTTCCCAAGAGAATAGAGTTCAGTACATAAAGCAATCTTGTGTTTGAGGAAGTAACGTTGGGTTGACAAATAGCCAGCTCACTGAGAAAAACATCCAAGTAAGAATTTTATGTGTAGGGAATGTAGTTCTTACTGAGGTACACATATTATTTCAATAAATGGCGGAATACATTTGGGGGGCTGGTTTGAAAAACTAAGCTATCCTGCCTTATATTGTGGCATTAAATATACTAGAGTGCTTTAGAGTTAAAATTGTATGTGGCTGTATGTATAGGAGTGTGTACGTATGTATATATACATGCGAACACATCACAAGTTATTAAATCAAGAAATGCATGAATCTTTATCTCATGTATTTCCTCTCATAAGTCTGGAGAGTTTTGTTTAAAACATGCCCAGTGGTAGCAATGATGCTGAAACCAAATATATAAATAGTTGTTACTACATACAATAACTACACCAAATAATCGACTATTTAGCCCATACATTTAAAATATAATGTAGTCAGTCAGACCTATTAATGTAAGAATATAAGTGTGATCCATAAAAGATAATGCAAATTAAAGTCTTATTTATATTTGTATAATAAATATCAGAAAAACATACCCAGGAAATCAATATATTTTAAAATCTTATTTGACTAGAATTTTCATTGTACTGATAATTGGACTAAATTATTATAAATTGACATCCCAGTGCATCTTGGAAACAAAACTGTTGTAGTTAATATTCAGAGCATGTTCAACGTTGCTGTCCTTAGTTGTCAACTTACAAATAAATAATATCTCAGTCATGTTTGTATACTTTTGTCTTCTGCTTCTGTAGCTTTCATTTTCCTTTGTCATCTCCTGTTTAGAGAAACCAAAGAAGGAAACTTGGAAAGTATATTTTGAGAATTCAAATTGCTTATGTAATTATGTATATGTATGTATAGATCTGATAATAATTGCCTTTACAATAGAGTTCAGTGTTGCTGAAGGAAAGTGTGCAATAGATTTCAGAACCAAATGAAAACGCTGCGATAAAACTGCTGTGGTAGCATTTTTTCTCCTATGGCAAAATCTTCCAGAAGTGTTGTTATACTGCCAATATGCTCCCTGTGATTCACTGGATGAGCTGGCAGATTTGCCAACTATGTACCCCCTTTTCCTAAAAAAATAAAATAAAATCCACTGCTGCTTGCTTAGATTTATAAGTGTAGCTGTTTAAGAGTCCATGTGGCATTTTCTTTTAAGTACACCATCAATGACCCATTATTTAATTATGAATTCAAATATTTTACTGAAATGAAATAGTTAACTCCATTCATTTTAATTAAAATACTGGTAATTTTGTTTTTGTTTTACTGCTGTCATTTTTTTTCCTTTTCTGTGCTTGTCTTTTTCCCCAGTGAGGGCTGTCGAAGAGAAAATACAATGAAGAATGTTGGATGTCGCAAATATGCATTTAATTCCTTGCAGCTGAAGGCTTTCCCCAAGTATTACAGGCCTCCTGAAGGAACTTATGGAAAAGTTGACTCATAGGATTACGGTGTCTTGTAATTAGTTGTTCCGTTAAAATATGTGAATACACTCAACTTTAGTATATGAACTTTGATGACAATGTCAGAAAAAATGCTTTTGTATGTTTCACTAGGAAATACTGAGCATGTAATTTTGTTAAATTGGATTCCATAGAAAGAAAACAATTACGTGCTGAATAATTATAACATGAAACTAATATAATGATTGCCCAGTGTAAGATGCCTGCATATATTAGTTAATTAATCTCTTGCCTAAATAAGAAAGATAATTCCTGGACTGTGGAGGATTTTATGAATTAGGCAGCTGTTTCCCTCATTTTTATACTGATTTTATTTAAAACTTTCATAATACTTTTTAATACCTCAGTGCTATAAATAATAAATAAATTGGAAATGAGGAGTTTTGACAAGTACAACAGATTACAAGTAGAAGAAAAGGCTCAGTTTTAAAAACGGAGCAATGCATTAAGATATGAAGTTGGGAATTTAAATTTATTAAAACACTACTATATAAAAAAGTTATATAGAAGCCAGGAACCGACACATAACCCTATTTGACTTGGTTTAGAAAGTGGATTGAAAGGTGATAATTTCAGTTAAAGAAGAAACATTCCAACACCTAAAACCCTTTTAAAATACAAGGAAATGATAGTTGCACATAGGAAAATACTGTCTGCATCTAGTAAGCATGACTTAACCCTAAACAATGTATCCAAACAGAAGGTATGGTATCCATATCTATCTACAAAACAGAAGTGGATTTCTACCTGCAGTTTGAAGGACTTCATTGGGCTGAATCGTCTGTGTCTTCCACATCATAATTTTAATCACTGTCAGTTTACCCTACTTGTTTGCTTGTGAGTTAGCTGATTCCACAGTGATATGTAGTGCAAACCAGCATGTACAAAAGGAACAGAGTTCCTTTTTTTAATGACAAGAATGTTTTTAGGTAAACGTATTTGCATAGAAAAACTGTCCTCTGAATTTAAGACTTCTGCGAGTTCCTAAGATGCTTGCTTGTTAGATCCTGTCCAGAATGTAGGTGCACTTTAGTTTACAGAAATCAGTGTTCCTCATTTTCCTGTTGAAACTCCTACTTTGAATATTGTTTTATATAAAATATTTCTAGTACCCATTACTGATTTTTGAAACTCAATAATCTACAATTTGTTCCAGAACATCAGATTTTGAATTTCAGGTTAATGAATTTACAGAGAAGGGGAATAATTTCCTACATTATTTAAGCAAGAATTATTGCTTACTTAGGAACTAATATGTAACAGAACCCAAATTTCCATGAACACCCTCTTGGCATTGCTAAACTATAACTTAATCCTTTGTTCATTATTCCTGTAACAAATTCATACTTTAAAAGCAAGATGAGCTACCACTTGAAAAAGTCATTGTATATGTTTTTATGGATGTGAATGTTTATCAGCTGAAATGCTATGGTTCGGTAGTAGCGTTTGGATGGATTTAGGCAGGTTGTGAAATCCTTCCAACTTTTCATTCTAACAATTTAACCCCAACATGTTTAAATTCTACTGATACTTGAGGGATTTACTTAAGTTAGCATTATTGGCCATTTAATGAAAAGGGGAAAATGGCGCAATTTTCAAGAAAGAGTCTGGTATGCATTTGCCATTCAAATATTTTACTTTATTCTGCCTTTTTTTGCACTTTATATTTATTTGAAGGCATGTTCTTTTCAGACCCAAGAAATTTGTTTTAATATTGCCTTGTAGTAGCTTAATGGTTTAATTCTTATATGTACTAAACAGTCTGGATCCCTCAGAATACAGTAAATTAATTGATCATGCATTGTTTCTCGAACTTGATAACTTGGAGATGTGCAGACTTCAATTCCCAGAATTCCCCAAGCAACATGCTTGCTGGGGAATTCTGGGAGTTGAAATCCACACATCTTCAAGTTACTAAATTTGGGAAACATTGCTTTCAAGTCTTAAACCTAACAGGCAAAAGAATAGTCATATCTGTTGCTGATGGGATTCCTGGTAGTAGCTAAGAGTAACGGCAAGACAGTGAAATCAACAAGAGTTGAGATTTGCAAGTAAGCTTCCCTTGATCTAGAAATTTAGCTGCAAAATAGTTTAAAACAAAATACAAACCAGGCTGCCATGAAAAGTTGTTCCCTCCAAACTGTACTTGGGTAGGACCTTGCTTAGAGAATATTCCCTTCCTGAGCTCTCCTGGCACTGAACAACACTGAACAATTTACAGTCTGCAGGTAGCTAAAGGTATCTCTCTGCAGCTGTGAACATCTTTGGCCTTCCTTCCTCTTCCTCTAGAGGCAGCAGTGCACAAGGGGCAGGGATGGGGAGGCCTGATGCCACTCTTCGTACTTCTCCCTCCTCTTCTTCTTCCCAGGATGATGCTTCACCCAGGGGCAAGATTCTGCTGAATTATATTTTATTACTGTTTTATTCACTGCTTTTAGTGTTTGTACAATATATTGAATGGCAGAATTCTGTAAAATTGGTGGTTAATTTTATATTTTCAGGAAAACTTCAAATGTGAAAGAGAAACTCTTTTTGATCTATGCTAGTTTGTTTAATATTTCTTCTGTGTTTACTCTCTTCCCACCCTTCTGTGTGTACAGTGCATTTATATTTAAAACTTGCCAGAAAAAGTACTTAAGATTAATTGCAGTGATTGCTGCCAGCACAATGTATTATTCTCCTTCATTAGTCATCTCCTGGAAGCAATTAGGTTCTGTCCCACCCAATTTTGTAATATGAAAAGGAAATTGTGTTTTACTGTTATTTCCATGAGTGTGAACATATTTCCATTGGTGTAAACATAAAGCTCATATGCATTAGGAATCTATAGGTTTTTCAGAAAAGAGAACTTTAAATTAGACCTGTCAGCAATGCAAAATGTATGCCATGGAAGATATTTCACTACTCCCATTCTAAGGTTAGCTCTTTATTTTACATTCTGATTTACAGTACTATACTGACTTACAGCTGTGAAAACCTAATATTGTACTACTTTTTAAAGCAATTCCCAAATTCTCTGAATGAATAATTATTTCTCTTCTACCCTTTCTGAGAACAGGACTCCAGTATACAATGCTGCATCACAAGTGACAAACAAATGCAAAATTCTGATTTCATTTCTTTGCATAGATTTCCCTAAAGGAGAATAAGTATAGCTGAATAAAAACATGGGAACTGAAGAAAGCATATATCCATATAGAAAACATCCAATGAGCAGACTTTTCTAAAATATTTGTTTTGTTGCCATAGAAAATCCATCATTAGGGATTATTATTGTATGAATCTCATGCTAACCTTTTTGAGTACAATTCTTAGATGAAACATTAAAAGGATAGAGAATTACTGCCAAGCTTATTCTGTACATGTTCTGTAAAAGCAGCCACAGCACTGCTGCCTTTGAGTTTTTCATTTATATACAATATGTATAGCTGTTGTAAAATAGAACATAATTTTGTCACAGCACAGTTGTATTTCCTAAAACTTTTTTTGCATTGATTTTATTTTATTTATTTGTTTGGAGCAGTATTGGCATACCATAAACATATGGTTACTGTTTTGTATAGTCTTAATTCACCCAGTCCACGTATGCTGTAAATGTGGTAGTCTTTAGGGATTAAAAATAAATAAAGAACTGACAAGCATGTTGAGATGACTATTTTTTTAAAAAACAATATGGTCACAGGTTTAAGCCCTATATTTATTTGTACTTTCTAAAGTTTTCATACCAATAAATTCTCATGATGGTAGCTCTGATCTGTTTTAGAAAAATGTTAAATTTATTCTGCCATAAACATTTATAGACTAACTGATGTTTAGTCTCTGAAAGACTATGCCAGAATATCTTTCTCTAGGTCTTGGAAGATGTTTCTTTATTTTTTCCTAAAAGTGTATTTATGCTTTTAATATTTTATCTTCTAAAAAACGGATGACCAAATATAGTGGTACTTCTATGCCTTTATCAATAAGCAACGAGAGCTACAATTTTTTTTACAGTTTAGGTCAAATCACTGGGTACTTTACAATGAAAATAAATAATTGATGCATTTGTGTTATTTATACTAGTAGTTTCCAATAAAAAATAAATCAAAGAAAATCAAACATGAAATGAATAATGAATCCAATAGCAGAAAATGAGACCAACACAAAGCTAATGGCAATCTTCAAAAGATGTAAATATCACTAATATTTCAGTATTCAGTTACAGAAATAGAAATAGACTTCAAGTACAAAAATTAAACTCTGTAGAATCAAACAACTGGTGGTAAGCCTGGGAGATCTGTATGATGCATGGTCAAGCGTGGGTTAGGGCAAAACCAGATTCTCATCCGTCCACTACCATGGAAACCCACTGAGTGACTTCGAGCTAATTATTCTTTCTGAACCGAATCTACTTCCTAAGGTGGTTGTGATGACAGAGGAAAAGAATGCACCATGTTAAGAGTTACTGACTTTCAAAAAAAAAAGATGGAAGATGACAACTTTATAACAAGAGTTTTAAACGTAAATTTGAAAACATCCTCACACCTATCTTATTCTATCCCACCTAACCCCATGAAAAGTGATAAGTTGTGTTTGAGGGACTTTCAGCATGCTTTACAATACCGTATATACTATCATTTGATGGCTTGCTATTCAAGGAGAGTCAAAGATAGGCAAAAATCACATTCACACCTGTTCTTCCTCTTACAATATTTTATTATTTACTTATGTACAGCTACCTGTATCAATGGTTTAGGGAACAAAGTGATATCCTTTCTCGAGCACATAATATAATCTTCAACATAGGGACTATGAACAAAGAAATCATTATTCAATCACCATACTTGTATTAATTTGCTCGCTTCCAAGGATGGCATGATATATTCAGCGAAATAATTGGCAGAAAGGACTTTTTCCCCCTAGGGTTATCCAGGTTTTAAAACTAAGCCTTCTGCAACGATATCTACCTACTTTGATATTCTAGAGGTTAATTCCTTTAATCTTACCTAGGACAAAATGTAAGTCTAATACAGTCTACTTTAGTTGTGAAAATGAGAATCATGAAAATGTTTAGAATTCAGTTTAGAATAGGGATCTTGGAAGTCTTCTAGTCCAGCTCCCTACTCAAACAGGAGACCCTATATCATTTCAGACTAATGACTGTCCAGTCTCCTCTTAAAACCTCCAGTGATAAAGCGCCCATGCTTTCTGAAGGCAAGCTGTTCCACTTCTGTCTTTGATTGATTTCCAACCATTCTTTCTTGTCCTGCCCTTGGGGATTTGGATAATAATTTGACCCCTCTTCTTTGTGGCAGTCCCTCAGATATCGGAATACTGTCACCCCAATTCTTCTTTTCTCTAGACTAGCCAAACCCAAATCCTGCAGCTTTTCTTCATATGTTTTAGTCTCCAGGCCTTTGATCATCTTAGTTGCTCTTCTCTGAACTTTTTCCAAAATCTCAACATCTTTTTTGTAGTGTGACCAAAATTGGTTACAGTATTCCAGGTATTGTCTTACTAGGGCTTTATAAAGCGGTACTAATACTTCATGTGATCTTGATTCTCTGCCTCTGTTTATACAACCCAAGATTGTATTGGCTTTTTTGGCTGCTGCTACACACTGCTGCTCATATTCAAGTGATCATCCACTAGGACTCCAAGGTCCCTCTCAGAGTTACTGTTTTTGAGCCAGGTCTCGCCTAATCTGTACTTATACATATGATTTTTCCTGCCAAAATGTAAATCTTTGCTTTTTTCCACATTAAAATTCATATTGTTGGATAGGGCCCATTGTTCAAGTTTGTCAAGATCTTTTTGGATCCTGAGCTTGTCTTCTGGAGTGTTAACTATTCCTGATAGCTTAGTGTCATCTGCAAATTTGATGAGTTCCCCTTCTATTCCCTCATCTTAAGTCATTTATGAAGATATTGAAGAATACTGGGCCTAAGATGGAACCTTGTGGCACCGCACTGCTTACTTCCCTCCATATGGATGTAGTTCCATTAAGGACTACTCATTGAGTATGGTTTGTCAGCCAGCTACAAATCCATCTGGTGGTGATGTCGTCTATTCCACATTTTTCTAGCTTACCACGAAGTAGGTTGTGCTTTACCTTGTCAAATGCCTTACTGAAATCTAAGTATACTATGTCCGTGGCATTTCGCTGGTCTACTAATTTAGTCATTTTATCAAAGAATGAAATAAGTGGTGGTTTTATAAAGCTGGGAAATTCAATTCCATTATCTCCATCATAATTTTGACTCTAAGAATATTGATTTAAAGTGCTATTTTCCCAGTTAATAACACATTGTTGAATAAACACATCTAACAATACATTGGTTAAATATTAACAAGATCTGGTGAGGTTCCACAGCGTTGAAAAGTAGCAAGCATTCAGACTGAGAGAACTTGAGAGCTGAGCAGGTAAGGATAAAAATATTTTTCATGAATGAAGGCAAATATATATGTCCCAGCATAATGTTGCAGGATCCAATCTGGGTCAGTAACCAGGACCAGAGGTTTAGTCTTCCAAGCTTTCATGAGGATGGACTCTAGTACGGGTCCAAAAGCTCAGAAGGCTAAACCTCTGGTCCTGGTGACTGACAAACTACAATTTATTCACTTATTGGATTTATACGATCACCCATCTCACCACCGTGACTCAGCAGCTAACAAGATTTAAAATCAAAACAAAAATAATGTAAAATCAAACTGCATGCAATGGCAATTGAGGTAAAGCCAATTTGCCACAAATGGATAACTACGTGGACTCCAACTAGCAGTTCAATCCCCATGCATGTATTCAAAGTGTTATGAAATGCCAGCAGGGTTGGGGTCCAGAATCAAGGCCAAACTAATCTTGGGGAAGAGGAGTGTTCCAAAAAGAAACACAATTTTATAACAGAAATAGAATGGTACAACAGAATATGTAATTGCAACAATTTATGAAAAGAAATGGATAATGTTTATGATGACCAGCTACGAGCGAAACAAGCTCAACAGAACAAAGAAAGACCATGGTGGGTCACTGGAAAAAAATTATGTTGACCTAACTTTCATAGAATATGGATTGTAGCAAAAAGAAACACTGTCATCCTTGTATATTGTTAAATCAAAAACTTTTATCATTAGCTGTTGGCTAAAGCTATTGAGACTTGAAATTCAGCACCCATAGCCTCTACGATAATGCACCTTGAAATTGCTGGCCTTGTAAAGTTACCCTTTAGCCTTCTTGGATGTTGCTGGATTGGGGGGCTGGCTTGACATTCTCATTGCAGTGTGTGGAACTTGGGGACAGGAGAAACACACAACACAACTGCACAAATCAATATTCTGCTCTTTCTTCACAATTTGATCATGCCTGATTCTTCAGTTTTTTAAAAAAAGATGCTCATAATTATAAGGACCCATTAGTATTTTATAGTTGTACTTTATTCTGCTCAGCTTATTAATATTCTCTTTCTTTGGAGCAAGAAATGGGAAAAAAGAATTAGGATGATAAAATGGCCTGAAGGCATTTCATTTTTTAAAAAAAAAAATCCGCACCTGACATGAAAGTGTAAGCAAATCTCTATTTAGGATGAATCTTTACTGTTAGAATGACTTCAGAAAAAGTGGCTTCTATTTATATTATGGTGGGATCCAGGTTCTTTGATAAGAGTGCCTGGTAAAATGTAACCGCATGGGAGGCTGAAAAGCACCACCCAAAGAATTGGTAAGAAAAGCAGTATTAAATTAGTGCTTATCATATGAAGGACCATTCTTCTTGAAGTTTTCTTTAACTTGTAATTAACTTACAAGTATTAGAACTGATCTGCATATAAAATATAGAGTCAAAACAGTAAGTTATTTACAAAATGTATGTATACAATAGCTTAACAAACAAACACACTCTTGACATACAATTTTACCACTTTATCCTTTCTGGGTGTTGACCACCCGATGAGATTTGTACAGCATTCCTGGAAGGAGTGAAAGGAGTGTCCCATTTTTTAGACACTAAGAGGGCCAGGTTAATCTATCGCAGCCAATATTGAAACGAATCCAATAGCAGTTTTTCTAATTAACAAACTGAAAGATATACAGTTTTATGAGCTGTAGCTTCATCAGATGCATGGAATAATTAAATTGGAGTAAAATTTAAAAACAAGTACAACTGAGGGAAGAAAGGGTGGTTATGTTACATGTGAAACAGATAATTACTTCATCAATTAGCAATTGTAGTGTTAAAAGCTCTTTTAAACCCTCCAAGCCTACCTTTTGCTGAACTCCACATTACAACTGAATTTGTTCTGTGATAGACATGTTTAACTCACAGAATTAAGCCAGGCATTCAGGAGTCTGAGCTACCCCTCAACCAACAGACAAAAGAGATCAGTTCCTAGAAGCAGACTACAGAAACACAACTTCACTGGTTGTCACCGACAGCTCTCGCCACCCAAGCTACAACCATAATGACAAGGACAGTGCCTTTTCTCAATCCCGGGATGGCATTCTTCCACACACAATCCCATATTTGCATACAATCACCTTGAGTCAGATTAAGCAAGTGACAAGAATACTGAGGTTAACATGAGAACCAGACCTTTCAACAAACCCAGATATTATATATACAGGGAAGGGGGCAAGGTAACTAACAGCCACATCACAGGCCCCCACAATTTCTCACACAAAATTAGAATAAGTCCCCTTCTCATGCTCCTCTTCCAATGCTGTTATCTGCCAGCATTGTTCCTCTGCATTCTACTTTGGAGAAAGTCAAATGTTTTGCAGAAATAATCAACAGACACAAGTTTGACATCAGTTCTCAGCACAGAACAATAGAGTCCTTTAATCTCCCAGGACACTTCATTATAGATTTCATAGCTGTCTTTGTATGACAAAACAATGCCAGCATCATAGAGTGAGTCCACCAAACTGACATCTCAAAAGTTTTCAAGCTATCTTACCAGATCCCAACAAAAAGGTGTTTGATACACTACAATTGCTAATTGATGAAGTTGTCCAGATCTGTCTCACACATAACATGCAGCTGCATATCCATCCTTTTCAAGTTCTACACCAATTGATCCACTCCTGACATGTGATAACTGAGCTACACCTCATGAAAGCTTCTTCCCCTTAATATTTTTTTTTTAGTTTGAAACAGTGCTGCCAGACTGATAATTTAAGAGAGATGTGGCAATTTCTAACTGGAAGCCTTTATAGCATAGTGCCATAGCACATGAACTATAAAAAAGATGTGGAGGCTCTAGAAAAAGTGCAGAGGAGAGCAACCAGGATGATTAGGGGATTGGAGACTAAAACATATGAAGAACGATTACAGGAACTGGGCTTGGCTAGTCTAGTGAAGAGAAGGACCAGGGGAGACATGATAGCCATGTTCCAATATCTGAAGGGCTGCCACAGAGAGGAAGGGATCAAGCTATTTTCTAAAGCACCCATAGGCCAGGCAAGGAATAATGGATGGAAACTCAACAAGGAGAGATTTAACCTGGAAATAAGGATAATTTTTCTGATGGTGAGAACAATCAACCAGTGGAACAGCTTGCCTTTGGACGTTGTGGGAGCTTCATCATTTTAGATTTTCAAGAAGATATTGGACTGCCATTTGTCAGAAATGGTGTAGGTTTCTTGCTTCGGCGGGGTGGGGTGGGGGTGGATTAGATGACCTATAAGGTCCCTTCCAACTCTTAATCTAATCTAATCTAATTAGAGAATATATTAAGCTAGTCTGTTGCTCCTCTTGAGTAATTAATCTCTTTTACAGACTTCAATCAGCAAAACCCAGTAGCATCTGAAGCACTGATGCCAGAATTCAGAAGAGTTATTCTATTATCTGATCAAATAAAAAATTATTGTAAACTAAATTAACCATGTTAACTGAAGCCCAGAGCAAAGCCACTGCTCTGAGCAAATAAAATATATTTTCAGATAAGCTGTGATTTTTTCTTGAAATCAATAGTGTGTGCTCAATAGTGCACAACAAACCTTATAAAGCCTTCTTTCCTGCAGGCCTGCTTAGCAACCATAAATTATTCAACTTTTCCCATTTTTTTAAGGTTGTTGTGATATGCTAAACAACCATTACTAGCCATGCTATGTAGATCTGCATATGTGCAATGAGGCTTCAAACTACCCAAACTCATTTTAACCTTTTATACCATGCACATCCAATTAGTGGGTTCTTGTGTTTGTCAGGAGTATCCACAAGGGTAGGTTCAAAAGAGTCAAGAAGGCAGATACAGTCACAGGATGAAATCATTTTGACTCTGTTAACTTGTGAAGACCCCTGTTGCTTTTCTTTAGAGTGTGCGTCAGTCATCTTATGAGGAAATAGTAGAGAAGCTGCATCAGGTTCTGTCCAGTGGGTAAGAGGTTCAGCTAATGGCAGAATATAAGAAACAACTTTTTGCCAATAGATATCCTTCAGATATGTTAGGATCAAGACATTGGAAGAGCTCCGGTATCAACACTGTACATCAATCTGGAAAATAATATTGCAAAAGCAGCCATAGAAGAGGGTTCAGCTCTTCTTCTGGGATCTTCTGGGAGATAGTACTGATACATGAGAAAGCCTGATATTCTGGTTATATTTATATGGAAGACATACCGAAGAATAGATCAGAATAAATCCACAGCCTTTTGTTGACTTCGTTGCTTAAATGCCATTGAGTGCAGCGGTGTTCGCTAGGGCCTTGCGCTGCTAACGCAGCTTCTTCCTGGACACCGGATCTCGAGCGAAAAATAACTGGGGGACCCTTACGTCCACACTCCCAGGACCAAATCCCCCGAGCGTGGAGAGCCCAACCCGATTCCGCTCCAATCTGCCGCTTCCCTATTCCCGGGA
>JANHFL010000654.1:0-11368 GCA_032468155.1 Oxyrhabdium leporinum
GAAGGAAGGAAGGAAGGGAGGGAGGGAGGGAGGGAGACATTTAATGTATTTCCAGTGTTGCCTTGACTTGTTGGGTATGGTTCAGAATCCTATCCTAACTATCATCTTCTATTCTTTTATGGCAGCATTCACAAAATTGCACCTGCAGCTACAAATCCTTCTTTCCCTGCTCCAGATCAGAAGAGGAAACAGCATCTTGCTCCAGTGTCTAAGGATCCAGAGGTGAGAGGTCAGATGGGCTGCCTGAGCAGAGTAGAACATGGACATTTTATAAAATGCTTTATCCATTGGCTTCATAATAGGCCCTAAGAAGAATGGTTCCCCAGTGGCAATCTAAGGAACTTGGGAAACAGGATGGGTTTAGAGGCTCCACGCACAATGAATAGAGCAGGAAACAAGAGGTTGAAACTGTGCTAAATGTGGGAGCTTTTAATCAACGCACAGACAAAATGCTTGCCTTTTTGGTTATACAAAGAGAGAAACATGTTATTGCTTCTATTGCCTTGATTCGATCTGTTATCTTTCAAGACGCAACACAACTCCTTGTTGTTTTCAAAAACAAAAACAACACAATTGCTATAAATACTGAACTAACCTATTGTTTGCATGATAAATTCAGTAGAATGTGTTTGTAAAGAAAGGAACACAAAATGATTAAGGTTACCTTTAATGGAATTATGTATGTATGGAGGTGCACCTATAAGGCTTCTAACCGATCTGGCGAAGTGTTTAAAGATATCGGCTTTAAAACCAATATACTCAAACAGACTGGCTGTTTCTTCCTTTCAGATAAATTCTTACGGATTCCTCCTCCCGATTTCATCCCAGGCAAATACACCAGAAGTCCATGTTGTGAGTAAAATTCAATGGAACAATTCTTGCATACGAGTCTACAGCAGTCTTTAACAAACAAAACACATATATTTCACAAATCAAATAAAATATGCTGTGTATAGTCAGTGATGTGAATCTGCACATTACACTGAATCAAGTAAGTTTTATTTTATCTCAGGTTAGCATGTTGTATGAATCAGAATATTGGTAGTTTATCAGGCATGGTTTATAGTTTCGTGTAAACTAAGCATTGTGGCTCATACAATATATTATTATTAGAACAAGATAGCTTATTGTGATATGTGAATATAGTTACTTGACAAATGTGAAGGATTTTAAGAAAATGTGAAAAAACTTGTCTCTAATGTATTAAGATTCATTCAGTTGCAATACCCATTGAACTCAATGTATTTCTTTATGAGCAGATATATAGAGATTGTAATTGTACTTTAGAAAAATAGATATGCGTATAAGAATTTTTTTTTCAAACTTAGCAACTTTAAGATCTAGAATGTTGCAAATGAAAAACAAATAATCTACATGTCAGGCTTCCGACCAATGCCCTAATTAAATCATGAGCCTCGAGACAAGCTTCAAAAGAAATCCAGTTTTTAACCTGATTGTTGAAAAATCCATACTAATATTCTGAAACGCAATAAGTACTTTCTGATTATTTAAATTATCATTTCCTTTCTGCACTCTAAATCCCTATATAGAGTAGGGATAATCTGCATAATATCCAATGTTATAGGAACATCATGCTTCTATCATAAGGGAATTCTACAAAATTAGGGAGTTCACACACATTCTTAGAAAAATCAACTGATTAAACTGATACTATTTCATTATTAACAGAAAATCCCAGATGAACCATTACGACGCACATATGAAAATGCCAGAATGGTAAGTTTCTAAATGAATGGTCATTCAGAATACTGGTAGACATTCCCTCTGATTCTACTAATTCCCTGACAATTTTTTTCCCTTTTTGGAGCATCATGCCTCATTCTGTGTAGCCTATAGAAAAGTGAAAATCTTATGGGATGAGTATTTTTGAAGACAAGAAATCAACTGTTCTTCATCTACAAACAACTAACATGGAGTATTATGCTTAAATTTCCCAAACTGTCCATTAATGTAATATTTTCTACAGTGCATTTCCAGCAGAGGTCTTTTCATAAACTGGTAACAAATCAATCAGACATGCAAATCATTGGATTATGTCAATTACCCAGTAACAGTTTAATTCTGTTCTGAATTAGGCAGATTTCAAGAAAATAACCAATGAGAGGTCAATCATTATGAGTGAAATATATCAATACTCAAAGGAATATATGTAGCCAGAGGGCATTTAAATGATTTCACGGCAAATAATGCATCCCTTGACCAGTTTTTGTTGCAACACTGCCAAGGATAAATAGAATAGGACAATCCAGGGACTAAAATATTTTAAGGCATTCCTGGGCTGTATTAATGGAAGCATTGTGCCCAGAGGAAATGGTTCCCCTGAATTCTAGCTGATTAAATCTTGTTTGCTGAACATATTAGGTCCAGTTTTGGGCACCATACTTTAAAAACACTATGGACAGTGTTGCAAAGATTGAGTGATATAGAAAATCAGTCTGAAGGACTTGTCACCCAAAGTAGAAATCTATGACATATCATGTAAGTCAAGACTATCTTTATTGCAATAGAGTAATAGAATCTTGTAAGTCTGAGCATGTTTTCTCCTTCTTCATTTTGTCTTCATGTGAAATAGTGAGGAACATGTCTGAAATGTTTTCTTAAGTTATTACCAGGCGTGAAGAAACAGGAGCATAAGTTAAGTTCCAATTAAGCTGATTTATTGCTCATGCCTATACACAAGAATCTAGTCAACTTACGGTCAGCACTAAATTGGCACTAGATGAAAGTTAACGGAATTCAAGAAAGGTTGGACTTAGACTGCTTATGGGAATGTAAGGACTCCAGGCTGATTATTCTCTTGACTCCACCTCTAGGCTGTGACTCCTTCTCCTACAGTTATCTCCTTGACACAGGCTCGAGTCTCTATTCAAGCCCCTTCCTCCTATCCTTCAAGACCACTCCCTATGACCTCTGCAGAGCTCTAGAATCCTACTAGATACAGTTTCCTGAGAACCAACAAGGTTTTTATAAACTTTAGTCTCCCCTAGTTGAGGAAATGATTTTTTATGGCAAGGCACACTGTTGTGGATTTCTATCTGAATTTACTGTTAGAGCTTTCTTAACAACCATGCAAGTTTTTTTGCTTTGTGAAAATGCTGAGAAGGTTGAGTTCATACAACTGCACATTTGGTGGAGAAAGGGGATGAAGAGTTAATTTTTGTTGCAGACGGATGACTCAAATTATAAGCTGACAGGAAATGCGATCTCCAATAGACGTTAAAAGCACTTTTTAAAATGCATCTTGACTACTGTGTGCAAAGGCAACTAAAAAAAAAACCTTCCATTTTTTTTCTTTCACTTCAGCCCATCGTGAAACCAAATATCCCTCCACCTCCTGTTCCAACAGCAAAATCCACCATATATCCAGATTTGGTATGTCAGCTTCCTAAGCATCACTCTTCCAACATATTTTGTTCCTTTATAGCAGGATGCTAGCGTGAGGCTTTGTGATAATAACTCCTTCTAGCCAGTGTGACATTTTCACTTTTCCAGACTGCTGGATGAAAAAATTAAGGCAAAGAACTGCACTGGGAGAAAAATTTCAACTGGTGGGTTACTGGTGGGGAATTTTTTAATGGGCCTGACCCTCCAGAGATTGTGCCCAACCATATAGTAGCTTAAACTGCTTGTTGAATACAACCAGACTCAGTCCTTTCTTCCTAATACCAAGAAAAGACATAAAGCCTTTGGAATGTTGCATATCCGGTCTATATCTGATGCTTTTGTAAAGGGAGGTTGAATTGCCACTAATATATTGAATTGCATTATGGCCTTGTTCTTCAATCTTCATCTACCTAGGACAGTTCATCTATGATAGTAACTGTAGGAGAAGAACATTGTTGTTGTTCTTTTTTGGGGGGCGGAGGCACAGTTAAATGAGATTAAGGTCAGGCACAAAGAAACAGGATCATTCATAAAGTTGGAGCATAGAAGATTTATTCGAACCTATGCACAAGAATCTAGTCAACTAATGGTCAACACTAAATTGGCCCAAGATAAGGGTCAACAGAATTCAAGGGGGTCTGGACTTGGGTCTCTTGTGACAATGCAGGGACTGTAAACTGATAATGCATTTAACTCCACCCTCCTATTCTGCTCTTGCTCTTTTGTACAGTAACAGAGTGATAGTATTCCCATGCAAGCTTTGTCCAAGCTCCAGTTTTAATGGGAAAAGGTTGGAACATGTTCCATTATTAAAATATATCCTTAATGTAAGAACTTAAGGGGCCCAGGAATATTCACTTTCCAGATTCTATCCTTGAAAGTTCCTTTTTCAAAGAAACAACTTCCCATAAGAAAACAGAAGCCATTCCATCTTAGTGCAAAACTTGTAACCCTTCATCATGAATTGCCTTTCAAGCACTGAATTCCACTCTTTGTAATGAGCTAAATTGCTTTAAACACATATTCTGAAGATCTTGGATTGCAAAGTTTCTTGCAGATAAATTATCCAAGAATGGTGCCAGAACATGGGCATTAGGCAGACGCTGGCTCCTTTCTTGAAATGTTATACATCACAATAACATCTGTACTCCTTGATGCTGTTTTTTTTACAACCAAACCCAGGTTTTAGATCACGAGTGCACCAAGGGTTAACTGGAGATTAAAAATGGCCTTCCAGAATCAATGTTGCAGTTGCCAAATTCTATTCAGAATGTCCTGGAGCAAAATGCTTGGAACTCTTTCATTTGGGGGAAGGGGGATAGGTGGACAATATTAAGAAACAAAATTGGTACTTCTGCCTTCTATTTTATCGGTTCAATTTTCAAAGTAAATGAGCAAGAGAAATTCAATGTAAGCATTTCTTTGCATCTTAATTGTTTACTTGTTAGAGTTATAAACTACTGAATCAACCAGGGACTCTTGGCTGTTTGCAAATGGCAGTTTAGCAATAATATACTCAACATATACTAAATGGCTGGTTAATATTTAACATAAATAATTTGGCATTTCTCTTACAGACAAAAAGAACAAATCCAGTTCCTTCTTCTCACCTTCAGTCTAAACCAGCTCCTCCTCCACCTCCACCTCCACCCCAGGTAAGAGGCTGGTACTCTATGAAAATACAAAAATGATAAAGATGTTAAAGAGTTATGACTTTTTAACTGGTAGAAAGATTGAGAGGCCATATACTTTGTTCTCATGTGACAAGATTACATTTGGGTAGAAAAGTGCCATTACTGGAAATGGCAACATATGATCTTTGATACATGAATTATTGACAAGAATGGTACAAAGGGAATTGTGTCGTCTAAGCTAACATTTCCAAGGTCAAATAATTTAGTTTAGAGCCTTTGTGAGATGAAGAAGTTATCTGTGGACAAATGGAACTAGGTATACTAGTTCTTTGTTTGGCTGTTAATTCCTAAAATAAAGCACCCTGGAGACTTGGATGAATGGGTGCATATTGGCCCTCTTGGGTATAACTTCTCCCAATGATTTTTCCCCCCAAAGCATGGTCATCAACTTGATCAGTCTAAAGCTATCATAATCAATAAACATACGGTGGGGAAAATTGGTCTCCTTTACCTATTTATTGTGGAACAGTGATTCAGGGCTCAAGATGCTGGGCTTATTGGCTGGAAATCTGGTAGCCCGGGTTTGAGATCAAAGTGCCACATGATGGAGTGAGATCTCGTCCTTGGCCAGCTCCTGCCAACCTAGCAGTTTAAATGCATGCCAGTACAAGTAGATAAATAGGTACCACTTCGGTGGGAAAGTAACAGCATTCCATGCACTTCAGCATATAGTCATGCTGGCCACATGACCACAGAAGTGGTTGTATTACTCTTGCTAACTTACTTGCTCAATGACCTTGAAACAGAGTTGAGCACTGCCCCCCCTATAGTTGGCAATGATTAGTGGAGCAAAATTCGCAGGATTCCTACTTGTTTATTGCTTCCTTCCCTATTCCACTCTGGTTTGTTTTCCACTTTTAGGACTGATGACTTGAATCAATGTATAATGCTTTGATTTCAATATCTGTTTGCTATTGTTTGCAGGCGCTGAAACCCACTAAATAATCTCAAGGCACGAAACAAAACAGGAATCAGAAATAATACCGCTTCTTTGATTTCAAAGAAAACCTTTCCCATTTTCTCAGTTTCCGTATCTGCAAAGGACAACTGAATGGTGACTTCCTTCCACAAGACTAATCCTTCCTCTGCAGCAGGGAATGTCTTTTTAACTTTGGGTACAGCCTCACCTGTAGTAAGGATGGGAACTGATAGGAAGATCTTCAGCATTCTTCCATTATATCCTTGGATATCAAATGGGGAGATCCTAGCAGAGTTGGGGTGATTTTGTGAATCAAGTCAAAAGATGCATAGAAGCAAACGATGCCTCCATAGGAGATTTAAACACCCATCACTGCCAACTGTGGACAAAATCAAAACTAAAGAAATATTTGTTTGATGCTTAATGCAAGTGGAAACAGAAACTGTTCTGCCTACTGAATTAATCACTTTATTCTCTTGGAGTACAAAACGACTGAGTCTTGCATGATGGCATCAGATTCTTTGACATAAGGGAAGTCTGATCTCTTTGAACCCTCTCTCTACCTGTGTGAACAAAGAAGCAGAGAGGAGACTTAGGAACTCCAGTGCCTATTGTTTATTGCTCAAGGACTTTTCAAGGTACAATTGTATTAGCTCTGCCAACTTTTTTCACCAGACTCTGCTCCTATTCCCAAAGGCTACATGTGACCCTCGGCTTAATTTCAAAAGCCATTGGCAAGTGGCCCTTTCAGGCTTCTAGTAGAGATACTTAACCCTCTCCAGGTGTTGCTGGAAAGAAAAGGAATACTTAAAAAAAAAACCCACACACAAGAGAGATAAAGAAGTAAAATTCTTGGTGGTTTTTTTGCCTCTGGTCAGCCTTGACCACTTTATCTAGGACATTTTCAGTGGAACAGTCAAGATGGTGGCTCTGATTATGCAATTGAAGCTCCCCCCCCTTTTTTTTTTACATATCTGCATTAAAAGAGATAGGGCATTTATGGCATGGCTGCAGGCTTCATCTTGACTTTTTGACTCCCCTCCCCATGGATACCCCTGAGTATAACTCTAAAGGACCAGCTGTAACCTGCAATAGGCTTTCATGCTGTCAAAAGCCTTCTTCTGATTCTTGCAGATTAACCTTCTCATGAAGGGAAAGAGAAATGAACCATCTGCAGGAAAAGAACCAACCAAGGACCCAATAGTTAAAACATTGAGCATATATTCTTGATTATTTAAAAGAAAAGGGACAGACAGAGATGGGGACAAGCCCTGAATTGCTGATAACTGTAAATGGTAGAAGGAATGCATTATTAGCATTTGAATAGGCTGAGATCTCCTTGGAGGTCATTTTAAGTACTTTCTTTCTTTTTTTACATTACAATAATAAAAAAACACACACCATTTAAATGCCTTTCAAGGCATTTAACATTTTCATTAAGCAGCCAAATAGACCATGGGTTAAAATGATGGGAAAGGTTGGGAGACAGGATTGCATAAAGCAATAGAATGTTCTCTTTTTTTTAAAAAAAAAATATGTGCTACTGTTTTAAAAAGTCAGTTGTGAGACTAAGGGAGGTATCGGGATAGGTGCAATAGGAGCCAATAGATTTAATGTGATTTGGGGGAAAAAAAACAGGTCAAGAAACAGAGCCAAAAGTATCTAATTTTGTTGATATTTTTAATGTATTTTTAGTTGTGTTTTAAGTAAGGCCGCTTCTTAAATCTTCCACATCTAAAATTCTTTCTGAGTTTGTAAGCTTTTGAATGACTGATCCTGTCTGTGATTTTCCATTGTATTTTTGTATGGAAGAGGAAGTGACACCGTTTGTTCAGTTTTCACTCCATTCATGTTTCTTCACCCTCCCTTCTTCATTTTGCACATGAAAAAAAAAGAAGAAGCAAACTTGATATACTTCTCCACATCCACATGATTTTATATGTTGTTTTGCCTATTGCAAGAAACATCCAGAATGGGAAGGAATTATGACACACCTTCCCAGGGGACCACAAGACTTCCCGGGGTACCACTGCTTTGCAGTGCTTTTTACTCTCCAGTTTGCTCAACAGGAGATACAAAGGCATCAAAGAAACTGAGGCAACCTGTACATCTTTAAGAAATGTTAGTTGAACTGGAATTTGAGAGGAATGACATGGAGAGCTGCCTTGATTGCTGCAGCTGGTGACTTATATTTCTCAGCATGCCTACGGGATTTCTAACACACTACGAAGAAGCAGAAGCTGAGAAAAATAATGTCCTCTAAATGAATCAAAGACTAAGTGCGCATGTCTCTCAGTATAAGTTGGGTATACCTTGAATGTATGAAAGACATGGCCAGGACAGCATAAACCCATGATTAGGATTGTCAGCTTGAAGGCAATTGGGTCAACTTTCCAACCAGAATAACAGAGTTGGAAGGGACCTTGGAGGTCTTCTAGTCCAACCCCCTGCTCAGGCAGGAAACCCTATACCATTCCAGACAAATGGTGGTCCAGTCTCTTCTTAAAAACTTCCAGTGTTAAGAGCATCCGCAACTTCTGGAAGCAAGGCTTTCCAAGCCACTGGTCCAACGATGACCCTGCGGGGCGCTTTCCTCCTTGAACTGCACCGACTCTTTTCGGGAGTCGGGCTGTTAGCTGACAGAGTAACGCCTCTCTCGGCTGTCCCTTTCGGGCCCGGGGCCGCCGCCGCAGCTCATGACGCAGCCTCGTCTGTTGAGAGGCGGTCGAGTCCGGCGCGTCCGGGGCAAGAACTGCGGAGCTGAGAAACTGCGGAGGAGGAGCGCGGAGAGTGCAGTTAAGGTGAAGCTCGTTGGGAGTGGCAGGGAGAGGATTGCAGGCGCGCGTTTTTGCTTTGGGTGTGAGAGCGAACGTGATTTTCTGATCGCGTTGGAGAAAAGGCCCCAGTGAAGTCTTCCAACACCCGGCCGGTTGGAAAGTGTCTCTCGGGATGTCACGCCTGGCCACCCCACGCGCGCCCTCCCTGCTCGAGGGGAACCCCTCCCTTCTCAGCAATCGCTTGCCCTGGGTTCTCTCTTTCGAGGCGGCCTCGCGGAGCCAAGAACCGGCGAGAGAAGCCGGCGGGTGATAGGATGGGTGGTGGAGGCACGGAGATGGTTTGAGAAGGGTCTGGTAAGGTGAAATAGGCAAGCTTCACCCTCGAGGGGCCGAACGGACCTCGGACCTGCCTGGGTTGCGAAATAAGGATTGATCGATCCGAACGGGGAACTAGCGATAGTAATAGCACTTGGACTTATATACCGCCCCAACCCACTGTCTGGGTGGTTTACAGCATCAGCATACTGTTCCCAACCATCTGGGTCCTCATTGAACCGACCTCTGAAGGATGGAAGGCTGAGTCAACCTTGAACCCATCGGGATCGAACTCCAGACTGCGGACAGAGTTAACTAATTCCCATCGCGCACAGGTCTTCTTTAAACCTGAAGCATGAGTTCCAGGGGTGGGAAGACTTGCTTGGCGGAAGGGCAATGGATTAATGGAAAACAGGATTACATATTAATGAGCAGTACTGGTTACTATTGCTGTAGTCAGGTTGCCCTGAGACATTTCAATGGAGGGAGGAGAACCCGCATTTTGCTCCTTCACATGTTCCCCTCCCACTAATTTTCTTGCAGGAGTACTTTAGAACTCTCTAATTTTGATTCTCTTGTGCAGGTGAAGGGTTGCAGCTGAGTTAAATACCAGTGTCCCTTTGAGGCCCAGCAAATGGAATTTGGACTGAATTTTTCTTTGAAATTTACTCACATTGGCAGTTAAAAAATAATTTCAGTAGGGTAGTGGTCTGTATATCATTAAATGGTCCCATATCCATTGAATACTACTCCAAGATTACCTTCTGAATCATCAAGTACACAACTGTACTCCTAATTTTTTTAGCCATTGCAACTGTTTTTGTAACTCTCTTACTGTCTGAACCATCAGCAGAGTATACATCAAAACCTGAATTGCTGGTTTTACATAGCATTTTAATTGGAGTAGCAACTTCTAATATTACAGGGGTTGTAGTACTCCAGATTGCAGAGTGTAGTATGGCACTTGATCATACTTTGTTCAGCAGCAAAACTGATTGCTGTTGCTAAGCTGTAATGATTGGATTTTCATATCACCCAAACGAAAATGAGATCAACCATATTACCGGTATTGTTGCTTGCCCAGTACTCTAAAAGTTAATTAAACCCAGCTGCCACAACACACTGAGCCACAAACATTTTAGTCTAATGTGTGTGAACTAAGCCTAGAGTTTAGCAGTGTGTTGAAGTTGGCGGGGTTCACACACAATTCTAAATTATTAACTGTAAGTCCCATTGGTTGGATTTGGGCAATTACACAACCAGATTGTTTGTTATGCTCATTTTTCATAATGGGCTTAGTGAAATGGTTTTGAACACAGAGGTGATAATAACCCAGGATTAATGGACATGGAGCAGAGAGATAGGGTAATCCTGCTTCTTTGGCCTTTGTTATTTGCATGTGAAAGGATTCCAGGGATGTCTGTTCATGGCTAGACCCACCTTATTTTACATTTCAGAAATGATCACCATCTCAGAGCAGATAATTTGAAAAGGAAACTACAGCAGAGAATTTTGTGGCTTATTTCAACAGCTGAATAAGCTTCAAAGATTCTTGCTATAGTTGGATGGGGAGGAAAATCACCCTATAATTAATCAGAGCAGCTCTGCTTCTCCATTCTACCTCATTATGTCAGCATCCCATGAATACATACATTGGCCAAATTAGCTGTGCATTATTGCTGCCAAGATCTCTTCAGTAATGAGGCTGGCAAGGTGGAATCTCCCAGCTTGGTTTCTCCTCTAAGGTCCACCTGTCAGTGAACAAAACAGTCACCACTGACTCTTTTTTAGGTGTGATGGGACCTAAGTTGGCAAGTGATTGTAATGGTGATCTAGGAGCTCATCCAGTTTTTCAACTAAAAGGTCATAGGTTATATGGAGCATTTGGGGTATTCTGTACAACTTCTAAATAGCAAGATGAGTGGCATATAAATTTAATAAATATGCTTCTCTGTTAGAAGCATAGGTAGGACCAGATAACTAATCTTGAATGAGCACAATCCTCGGAGGTGCAAATGTTATGGTTAGGCAGTCAATACTGACAGCAAGAGGCATGGCTTGTAGCTCCCAGAAATAGCCTATGAAATTGGTCAAATGTGGGTGTAGGATAGTGTTTCCTGAGCTCTGCTACTGGCTGGGGAATTCTGGGAGTTGAAGTCCATATATCTTGGGTATATTGGGAAAGACTGTGTACACAAAATGGCACCTCTGCCCCATTTACTGGTGACCAAACTAGTAATGGGGGAAACTATCTGTTC
>JANHFL010000659.1:0-20183 GCA_032468155.1 Oxyrhabdium leporinum
AATGTGAAGGATGTGTGTTTGTGTTTTATTTTTATAGTCATAATGTACACTGAAGATGGCATTTAATTTCGTTGTACAAGGTGCAGTGACAATAAATAAACTAAACTAAAAAAAAAAGTTGGGGAACGCTGGCCTAGACCATATTGAAGCAATATTTTTAATCCTTGAATAACAAAAAATTACAGCATTTTTAATCAGATAAGATTTTCCTGCAGTTTTACTGCAATGGGACAGATAAATCAAATAGAACGATATTCAACTTTTCAATTCTGGTCATTTTAGATTTTTTTATCTCAATAAATAACAGTCTTGCCTGAACATGTCTTCTGTAACAATGAAGCCAGTAATGACTTCAAGATAGTACAATTGTGAGAGCAGCAAAATAAATCCCAAGAAGCAAAATGGTTAAGAAAATAAAACTGGTTTTCCTTGCAATGTTCCATGGACCACACATTACACAGAAGCGCTGATAACCAGAAGTGTGGAATCAGATATTTTTTATTATAGGTAATCCTCCACATACAACAATACATTTAGTGACTGTTTGAAGTTACAACAGCACTGAAAAAAGTGACTTATTATGACCATTTTTTTACACTTATGAATGTTACAGCATCTCCATGGTCATATGATCAAAATTCAGATGCTTGGCAACTGACTCATATTTAGGACGGTTGTTATGTCCAGGAGTCCTATGATCACTTTTTGTGACCTGCTGAGGAGCAAAGTCAATGGGGAGGTCAGATTCACTTAACAACCGTATTACTAATTTAACAATTGCAGTGATTCACTTAACAACTGTGGCAAGAAAGGTCGTAAAATTGGGCAAAATTCACTTAACAATGTTTCAGAGCAACAGAAATTTTGGGCTCCATTTTGGTCATAAGTTGAGGACTACCTGTAATGAGGACTAGGGTAGAACTACCTAGTTTGCATGCAAAACCTTCCAAAGAACTGTACATGAAGCTCAACCTGGATAATGTGATGGAATGGCAGTGGAAGAAGTAAAAAAAACTATTGTTCACTTCAAAAAAAGTTGGTATTGGCTAAAAGTGTTTACTTACTCTGGGCATGGATGCATTCCCCATAAAGGTTCACCTTCCCAGTCTGTATGAACTTTGAGATTTTGCACATTTCCTTGAAATTCCACAAATATCCTTGAACTTTTAGGTGATTCCTATGCCATGAAACCAGTTATTAGTGGTATATCAGCTCTACCAGAACTGAAAATGCTGGCACAGGATAACAATGCTTTGAGAGCAACTGGTGAAATTATTCTAATGGCTTTTCTGAACACCATGTGGAACTTCAGTTAGCAGTCTTTCTTACCCCAGCAATGTTAAGATGTGTGGACTTCAGCTTCGAATCCACACTACTTAAAGTTGCCAAGGATGAGAAACAGTGTGATTAGCTGAAATTACAATGGTAAGATTACATTAGTTTTTTAAAAAGTTAAGTTGGTTTCTGGTCCATTTCCAAGCATAGTTAAAAGATGCCCTAAGATTACAATTGCAACAGAAGGGTGGAATTCAATTATTCAAAAGTAATACATGAAGTTTTAAGAATTGGCATTGATTTTTAAAGTTGTAAATCACTTAGATGCACCTGTTTTATGAGTCACTTCTCATGATCTTGCCCGTGGATTAAGAGTGAATAAGAGCTTTCTCAGAAACTATTATCCAGACTTTATTACTATAGGTTTTCCTCAGTTGTGCTACCATAACTCTGGAGTTCTCACTTTGCAATTTAGTATACTAGTTTTAAATCTGTATTGCTGGCTTTGCAGCTAATGTGTCATATGCACATTGCATTTATAACTTCTTATATTCGATTCTGAATTGTAGGCAGCTTAAGAGACATTTTCTTTTGAAAATGTCCTATTTTAATAACATGCTGCATCATGATGTGTTTGGATAATGTCATTAGATTTTAATCACTAGATAGAAATAACTTTAAGATCATTAAGAAAAATGAATTCCACATTATTGGCTTAAGAGAGACAATGACAGTTCTTCTCAGGCTTCCTGATAGGGCTGTCTTTTAAGAATCTTATGACAGTAAGCCTCAGACAAGTAGCAATGTGACAGAATATAGTAATGTCCTTTCACTGTTTATAAAGTGTGGCAATGTTGATAAATTGAGCCCTAATTATCCACAGGTACTTATCAGAGTTTTAATAGTTTATTATTTGGCAAAGACTGCAGAATATTTATGCTCTCAGTTTTCTAGAGCAATTGTATCTCAATATCAATATTTAAATACTGGGCTTTATTGAGCCCGTCTGTTAATTGCATGAAAAAGTAATTTTTATTGCTGTGTATTGTTCTATCAGTGCTGTACTGTAAATCTTGAGTTATATGACTTGGCATATAACTTTTGATTCAATTTGTTTGCTTGTTTACTCCAATATATGCAAATGTTGCTATTGGAATCTTGATTTGTTTTTAAATCTTTTTAACAAGTCTCCTAGCTTTTAAATCAATAGCAGGTTTTTTGTGTTGGTTAATCTTTCACTGAAGAACTCTTCTGAAAAATATTGCAAATGGAGTGATTTTTGGCTTAAGGTTGTCATTTCTTACACTTTTGATGCCAAAGTTTAGTGCTACAGTATGAGATCTAAGCTTGATCATTTTTAAAAAATGTTTAAGTCAAAGGAGAAAAGCAATGGCTTTCTCAAGCCTCAATATCTTGGGAGTTGTTGAGCACATTGTTGTTCCACTGCCTCATTCTTTTTAATGTGTATTTCTGTTTTATTCATGTCATTATGTTTAGAAAGCTCTATTCCAACTTATCAGAGGCTTTTTCCATGCCTAAAAATTGTATTGCTAATTTATTTTCTTATTAACGTATTCTAATAAATGCCTTAGATGCCATTATACATCATCTTTCTTTTTGAAATGTAACCTATCTACTCTCTAGGTATAATCTGGGAATGTACTTTATTACGTGTACAGCTACAGCAAATATCTTAGAATCAAATTTCAACAAAGAAATATGTGATTGAGGTTTCTTTGGTTCATTCCCTCTTTTAAAGCATAAAGTTTTATATGCATTTTCTAAATTTTTCTAATATTTGGCTGTAAGTCCATCTACATCTAGCATCTTTCCAGTTTGAAGTCTCTTTAATCACTTCCTTAATTGTTTTAATCGCTTGAATTGTAATAGGGTTGGTTGCTTAATATTTGTTTTCCTGTGAATTCTTTAACTTCGGACTCTTTAATGTATGCTTTCAATTTTTTCTTGTTCATTTTATGCTTAGAATTCTTGGGGAAAATATTATTTTTCTACTATTTCCATCTTCTATATAACAATGTATTTCATTTATCAATGTTATCATCCTTCTCTTGTCTTTTCCAAGTTAATGCACCGTTTTCCTAATTTCTTTGAATTCTCAAAATGGCTTTATCATCATCTTTATTTGGAGAATAACAGGATGTCAGTGTTAAAACTTTACCTTTATTTCTTAGTTTCAGTAATAAAATTCTTTGTTTAATTGTTCCAATACTTTCCAGGAAGGTGATTTAATAACTACTATACTATTTTTCTTTGCTTATCTTGATGCCATATATTCCCAACTTGGTTTTTTCCCCATTTAACAAATCAACATAGTCTTGCTTTATATACAGTTGTTGTAAGCAAACATCAGCTTTATGTATTTGGAGCTTGTTAAAATCTTCATTAGGCAAATTGAGCTCATTTACATTTAATGAGATTGATGTTATCCGTTTTGGTTTCAATTTAATGATTCAGCTATATCAAGTTTCCCCTTCTTCATTTCTAATATCCTTCCCAATGCTAGTATCTTTGTTAAGATCTTTTTGCCTAGCACTGAAGATGTTACCTAGTCTGGTAACAAAGAACCTGCAAGTTAGCAATCAAGCTCAGATAGCATCAAGGACTCCACAGTTCAACCCTGAGCTCCATATATTCTCTTCTATTGGATTTGAATCTAGAATCCATTGGACAAGTCCTGGGCAGTTAGTCTTTCATATAGGGAAGCCTCTATACCTTTCTATAGACTAAGATTTTCTGGGGACTTTCCACCTGTAGGACTTGGAAAACTATTTCTGGAAGGTTTTCTGATTTGGTAATCAGAAAATTGGGTTTCTATAATTTTTAAAGACTCTTAACCCCCAGCCCAGGCATTACAGAAATTGAAAAGATTTCACATCATGTATCAGCAAAGTTGGGATCTTTTTAACCAATACCTTAGATTTAACACTTTGCAGGATGTAAACAATTTGCCAATCTATTGAAAGATTATTGCACAAGCAAACAGAAAACATTTATTAACCATAGCCCAAGGGAAACTGTATATCTTAATTGCAGCACAAAGGTTGTCTCCATGCTTATAAAGATGGCAAAAATGAACAAAATGCCCACATTTAAAAAATGTAATTTTTTTCATGTAATCTCTAACATTACCAAAGCTGTTTTTTTAGTTTTTCATGGTTAACATTTTTTTTAGAAAAAGATTAGGTTCTTGGGGAAAATGAGTCATAATTTTTGTTTACCCTTTTAATTTTAATCATTATTGGATTTGGCTGGGAGAAATATTTCATAAAGTTGCTTTGATTTTCCAAGAAAGTTTTTCTGGTTTTATATAACCTTCAAATGAAAAATGTAGTCCAAGATCCAATACAATTAAAAACTAGCACAATATATTTTTTCCCATTGCAACAAATTCCTAAAGCAATTAATAGCTAATGATTAATAGTATGGGGAAGGAACCATATTAGGCAATAAAAGAATTAAAACGATTTAAAATCACTGTAGAACTGTCAATAATAACTTTCAATAATAATATTATTATTTTAAGCTCAGAGAGGGAAATTGCAAGAAAATTTTTAAGGTTTCAATTTTAGATCTTAATTCCTTCTTTTTGTTTTTAAATAAGCCTCACTGCAAACTCAACTGCAACCTATGAGGTGTCTGGGATCCTCAGTCATGCCAAGAGTAATAAGGTGCTAAGAAGATAAGTATTAACCGCAAGAGTGCAAGCTAGCTGCAGAGACTTAACAATAAGCATCTGGGAGCTGTTCACACTAGCTCTGGGAATTCAAGGTTTTTATGTATCAGTTTAGCTACAGAAACATAGGGATGTTGTTTAAAGGTAAGGATTTATTGTCCAAGGATCACTGAATGAAACATTCTCTTCAGCATTATATATTTTAATGCGAATTAACTCAATCAGTAAGGTTAGCCTTATCAATCACATGGGCTGTAAGAGCTTATTGCTTAAAGTAATTCACTCATTTATAACTTTATACTGTGGGAAGCCCCCCTCCTAGAAGAATGAAATATTTTGAGGAATATTAAAAAGGCAGAACATTATATTTCCCTAAATGAGAAATGGAGAAACGTGGTTTTTTAGAGGCAGAAAGCTGCCCCCACTCTTTCTTAATAGCTCCAAGCAGAAACTGAGGCAGCTAAGTTTTAGAAATGCAGATTTGGTAATCCATTCAGAAAGACTGGGTTAAGACAGAAACTCAGATAAGCAACAAACAAAAGGTTGACAAAATTAGCTTAGAAAAACACCTAGGATTTGCATTTCATTTTTTGCCTATAGAGCCAGCTATGACCCCTACATAAACCCTACATCACCCCATAGGAATCTGACAAGTCAATAGAATATTAAATGACATGTACTTGCACAGGAACAGGAAGCTCAAATACAAAGCCCAAAGAAGGTATAAAAACCACCCACTCTCAACTCCATTTTGTCAGCTGCACGAGAACCACAAACCCTGGTGGTTCTGCTTCATCAATAAATGGACCCTGTTTCCAATCAGCCTCCAGCCTCCATTTTGTTTCCAGCACCTTTCTCCCGGTTTGGAACTGAACCAGATGGATTTTTCTTCCAACAATACCATGGAAGATTTTCAGTTCTATGAAAAATGATACATAGGCCATCCTCTTAAAGACATATAAAACCTACACTGTATTTTCCTACTGGTGCTTTCTGCTATTCATTGTACTTTACAGTTTTAATTGTGATCAAACCCAATATAAATGGCATGAGAATTACAAACCAAGCAATTATATTTCATGTTCTTTAGGTGAGTTTACATTCAGTATTTTGCAAACTCTGAAAGCTAAATTGAAGAAGTCAAGCTGTATCAAACACAGCTAGACATTAAATCTGAATGTTATGTTAAAGTTGAATTAATTCAGCTGCCGGGAGGAGAGATTAAAAACAAAAGAAAGTTGGAAGAAAACAGATTAAAAAACAGCACAGGTAATATATAGAAGACACAAAATAGTCAAAAGCTGAGGATAAATATACTCTGGTTCTAATTATGTCCATCAGCTATCCAGTAAATATACCTCTAATTCTGTCATTTGCATAAGCCATTTGAAAATATATGGTTATTGCAGAATAAACATTCGTGAGTTAGGTTATATAAGAATTATTAATTTTGGGGGTGTTTTTGAACTTACTAAAGTAGGACTTTTAACCAACGATAGTTAAAAGGAAATGAAAAAGAACAGGTGTCTTCCACCATAGCTGATTAATTACTATCAAGGATTAAAGTGTATAGGAAAGCATATGGTAAGGATTTAAACAAGAGGACAGATGTATCTGTATCAGGAACTTAGCAGATAAACCTCTAGAATTTAGGGAGTAGGCAGAATTACTCTATTTGAATGGTGATCAAGTGCAATTGGCAAGGACTGATGGCTTTATAATTACATAAGAAATTATTATATGCAGTGCTATTTGTCCTTTAACTACAGCCATTATTTAAGTCTAATGTATTTTTTCCCCAACATATCTGGCAACTCAGCTATTTTCTTCTGCAAGATAGCAACAATTTGCACGTCCCACGTTTCTAGAAAAAAAATATTAACACCATAAGTCAAGTATTTTAGACAGCAACGTAGTTTGAGAGGTTTGTATCCCACCTTTCGTTCAGGAATGCATTTTATTGCTCCCCATCCCCTAACAACTACCCTGCAATGTACTTAAGGCTGAGAAAGAATATAGCCTCAAAGTCGCCCAGCTTAGCTCCCAAGGCACAGGGTGGATTGGATCCTGGGGGGCGGGGGTTGTTTCCCAGGTTCTCCAGGGCCAGGCGAAGGAAGGCCACGTAACGCGGGACTTTGTAGCGTTGCGGTACTAGATAAAACAGGTCAAGCAGTTCAGCCCCTGGCTTTCAGCGCTCAGAAAGTCCTTGTACTTGAATGAAACACAGCGCTAAATACTCCGACACTCGATGCAGTGGGACGTTTTTTAGCCTTTCTCTCCGTTGCCAAGTACATTTTACACACGGCGAAGCTCTGCGAAGCGAGCGCTTTTTAGATTAAAAGTGTGCCGGCCCCCCCCCCCCCCCTAGTAAATTATCTGGGAAATGCCCCTTCCGTGAAAGGCTGACAGGCTTTGCATTGGCCGCAGCGGCTTTGGAGGCTTTCAAAGGGAGCACGTGCGCGTCGGTTTGCCACCTTCTCGCCCTCGGCGCCACCCAAGGAGACCAAATGGCAAGAAGGGAGGGGAGCCAGACCCGATTCCAACGGAATTCCTCGAAGACAGAGCAAATGGTACAGGGAGAAAAAAACAACAACCCGCTGTCATTTGAAGATAACGCCAGGCAGCCAGCCAGAGCGTGCCAGGCCCGCTTTCACGCGGCTGGTCCCCCTACCAAATGGAGGCGTTTTCCCTTCGAGCGGGACCAACTCTAGTAGAACGGCTTGACTTTGCCGTTACCCCCCCGTTCTATTAGGAGGGGGGGGGATTAAGGGCGTGGGGAAGGAGCGCGTGGGGAAGAGGGAGGTCTCAGCGATGGCCAATCGAGCCCTCCCCCCGCAATGCGGTCAAAGGCGCTCACGCGTTCTCGCCTTCGATTTTAGGCCTATCTTGACTCGCATTGGAACTCGAGCGGTCGGCGCCTGCGCACTTTTTTTTCCCAGCAAGCCGAATTCCAGGAGAAGGGAATAGTGGACGCATGCGCCCTTCTTGCCTTTCCTCCCTCCCCTGCCGTCCTGAGCGGCGCGCGTCTGTGGAGGTAGAGGTTCCTCCCCTCCCTCCGCTAAGCTGCTCCCGGTGCTGAATGAGAGCAGCCGAAGCGTCGGAGGAAAGTCGGGAGCCGGACGGCGATTGGCCCAGCCGTTGCTGCCTTTTGCTGCCTCTTCTCCGGCGCCCGCTCGCCCTTCCCTCCTCGGCAGGTGAGCGAAGGAGCCGCGGGCAAGAGGTGGGGGCTTGGGGGCTTTGGCGGGTGGCCGGCCGGCAGTCTGCTTTTGCCGGCTGGGCGAGAGGCTCCGCAAGGCCCTTGGCGCTGGCCGGGCTCCCCGAGGAAGGCTGAGGCGCCGCTCGGTGCTCTTGGCGCTTCTCTTTCTTCCCCGCCCGCCCCGGGCTTTACACTTCTCCAGCCGGCGTGTTTCGGCTCGCTTCCCAGGCTAGGCGGGGGTCGGTGGGAAAGAGGGCGCTTCTCTCAGCCGCCCCCGACGCCGTTCCCGGCAGCCCAGACGCGGCTCCTCCGTTTAACGCCTTCCAGACCAAGGAGTGCCCGCTTTCATACTGTTGGGGTGGGGGAGAGTCTTCAGAGACGCCTTTAAGGCCGTTGAGTTTCTAGGCTTGACATGAATGAACTCTGTTGAGTTGCAGAAGATGCGACCTCGGCTCCAGACCGCAACGGGAAGCCTTGATTTTACCATGCAACAAGCCTTTCTTTATGCTGATAGTGTTAAAAAAGCCAGGTGCTTCTCTGATATACTTTTACTTAAGGTTACCAGCAATACAGTGCGTTCCTAATTTGTGCTCTCTTCTTTGTGACACACCTATTTCTGTCTCTTGCACCTGTGACTGTTTGGGACGTGTGTTGTGTGTAAAGCACAATTTCTGCTTCGTGATTTTCTCAGGCACAGCCTGTCCACTTTAGAAATGCCACATACTTCTCCGTCTTTTTTTCTCCCTCTTTTGCTGCTACTGCTACTTCTAGAACTGCCCCATTAGATGCATAGTTTTGCCGCAGAAGTGGAATATTCTGCTATTTATATGTAAATATAGTAATTCACGTGTTTAGAATCCTTTACATAGTGCATATCTTAATGGGTTAACATGGGATCCTGGTTTTCTAAGCTTGAGATAACTTGTAACCTTTTAATTATGGCCCTACATCACCTGGTATTTCAGATGGTTCAGCTGATGTTTTTATTTTGCACCCTCCTCCAATTCCATCATCATATGAGCCAAAATTTCTATAAGGGCTAGAAACCTTATCTGTTATGTCCAGAGAAGGGAAGCCTCTAATTTTACTTACACACACTAGTGTGTATTTAATATGAATTGGGTATTATTGAGATACTCTAATTTCATAAATATACACAATTTGTTCCATAAACTAGCCACCCTTGTTGCCTTAATACAATAAACAGAACAAACACCCCAATTTGTCCTAATTCAAGAGTATGCAATTTGTCTTGGTTCAAATAACACATTAAATGCTTCATGACTTATTGAGAGTTACACTTCCAAAGTGAGAAGGGACGTTTGTATTTTTTAAATGTGCTGTATATAATTGTTTTGTTTTCAATACATAAATACTATTAGACCTCTCTCCACCTTCACTCCTGTTGCAAAGTAAAAAAATAAAATGCTGTAGTTTGTTTGGCCTCCAGTAGATGGTGACATGGGACTGAGATTATACATTGAGGAAGCAAGGGTTCCTCAATGCTGAGAAGAGAGACAACAGAAAAAAGATTGGGAAAAGGGGGACAAGGATAGCTGTTGTAATAGGAGAAAATATGTGGAATGGTTTAAAACAAGAAAAGGGGGAGAGGTAAAGCAATTTGAATCTATAGCGAGAAGAAACCCAGAATGGATAGGATGGAGAGAAAGTATCATTTTGGATATAATGAAAATATGGGAACCAACTGAAAAATCAGCCAAAAAAAAATATGGAAAGTCAGGAAGAGAGAAGAAATACACAAAGATACAAGAGTGGAAAATTCCACAAGAAACATCAAAGTACAAGGTAGGCAATGAAAAAAATAGAGCCGCAGATGGGAGGGGAAAATAGGGTTCTACAAGGAAAATACTCTGAAAACCAAGGGAAAAGTAAACCAGTAGGCAGAGGAGAGGTATATACTTAGAGGAAGGTTTTTGGGGAAACACAAAGGTGTAGCAGGCTGGATGTAGCTAGAGACTTACCTTGGTCTAGCATGCTATGAGAACCCAGTTATAGAGTAACTATTGGGGTTTATTCATACCATCATTTTATAAAGTATTGTGCTACCCAGTGGTTAATGTTATTAAAATGCTTAGACCAAATCATGGTCAGTTTTATGTTTTTTTAATATATATTTTTAACCAAAGTCCAAGAACTGCCAGTATTTCTAAGTGCTTCTTTTGCCTTTTAAATGAGAGCCAAATGTTCTCCCACTCTGAAGACATAATGTATTGTAAATGTGGGTAGTTGCTGACGTTTTATAGTCAGTTATAATTCATTGATACCTTAGTAGATGGAAGAGGTAGACTTCCAGAGAATATTGTGGTAAGATTGGGAAGTCAAAAGACATTGTGGAAGAAGACAGACACCTTTTATCTTGTTGTTTAAAAAAATCTGCATAGTTCATAACATTACTAGGAATTGTGATTTATCTTTTTAACAACCTTGATGGTCCCAAAGAGTTATATGAAACAAGAGAATATTTAGTCTGCCTAGATTCCTTTAGTGTAATTTTTAAGTTGCTTTTTACTAGGTATAATTCCAGGCCACTGTATATAGTAATTTGTATAGAGGGTTGTTGTGAGAAAATAGGAGCAAAGAGTATTAGGTATGTTTATTATTTAGAAAAGTAATAAAGATGAGAAATAAAACATTAGAAAAATTTAATTTCCCTGATCTTGGTTTATTCCAGTGTGCAGGAAGGAACCTTAAGAAAAATTAATCTGTTGTAATTTGCCAGAATTTTCCTTGAAGGGGGTAAAGTGAATCTGTTAATTCCTGCAAATTGGTGAATAAATCAGGTAGGTGTCAAACATCAGGGAAATCAGGAAATTCAGGCAGTTCAAATTAGTATAAAGATTATTGCAAGCTTAAGCTCTCTACAAAAATCTGACCAACTAATGGTCAAGGGAAATGAGCAGGAGATTTTAAAAAAGGCATTCAAGGTACATGGACTTAGATTTCTCGAAGGTGCACAGGGACTCGTTACTTACCAAGCTTTTGACCCCCTCCTTCAGCTTTATATTAATTAACATTTCTGTAGCATTTTCTTATTTACAGTATACAAACATACAAAGTATACAATATACAAAGTATATTGAACTATGTAAGAGGGACAACTACATTACTCTACAGTGGTAAAAAATAGGAGTCTGGTTGTACCCAACCAGTTTTATTAAAATACATGAATTTACATTATGGCCACTGCAATAGTTGTCTGTAGGCTTCTGAGTACAATTCAAAGAATTGAGATTGATATAAAGTCCTACAGGATTTGAGCTCAAGAAATAGAATCTGGCCATCCTGTTTATATAACCTAGGTTACAATTTTGTTGGTTTCACCTCAAGCCTCAAGAAGAATTGATTTGCTGCTTTAGTTTACTGTAAAATGGAAAAAATATTCTTTATTATCTACTTTTAATACTGGTTAGAGGTAAAAATAATAAAACTCAAAATTAGATAATCATTTTCATATGATATCAAATTTGATATGATAATCACTTGTATTTCTGAAATGTTTAATTGGTCCTGATTTTGATTCAACAAATTTATTATTTTCACAAGCCCAAACTAGTTCTTAGTTAATATATATCTCCTGAGCCAGCCTGGTCAGGATTACTAAGCACTCAGATTTTATTGTTTTCTCCTATTCTGTGTCAATATTATGACAACTTATGTAATAAACAGGCTTACTTTGTTTAGTGCTTCTTTTGATTTCTCTACTTGTTTCCTCTGCTTTCTGATTTCATAAAACACTTATGATAAGAGCAGGTGACAAAATAATGTGCTTTATGCTGCCATAATTTCATAGAATTGGAAAGAAAATTATATGCCTCCAGTATTAACATGATGCAAGTGATACTCATTGCAAAAATTGGGATCTATTTTGAAACATACCATTTTTATCAAAGTTTACAACTTTCAATCCTTCGTATAACAAGCAGATCATGAATTTTGATAAATCACTACGCTCATTGCTAGTTGAAAGTAAGATGCAATAAATCTTACTTATAGAGTACTTAGGCTTGCTTGAAATCTAAAATAACTGTTCAATAGTCTAGTTTTTTCTCCTTTGATAGCTTTCATTTCCTCTGGTTCTATCTTGGTTATCACATTGGCCCAGTCCAGTATAAATTCCAAAACTTTATTTTATTTCCTATGTAACCTTGATTTTATTACACCTTCACCTTCTCAGAGAGGTTTATTTCCTCAGATTTCACAGAGATGATATTTATTAAATAAGGCAGATCTTTAGTAAGAAATGGTGACGAAAGAAAGAAAGAAAGAGAAAGAAAGAAGGAAAAATAAATAAACAAATTGCACAGCGCTGTTTAACTTTCCTAATCTATAGCCAGAATGAGTAATGTGTATGTATATACTACACCCCCTCACATTTTGTAAATTGTTAAGTATATCTTTTCATGTGACAACACTGAAGAAATGACACTTGGCTACAATATAAAGTAGTGAGTATAAGCTTGTAAAGCAGTGTAAATGTGCTGTCCCCTCAAAATAACGCAACACACAGCCATTAATGTCTAAATGCTGGCAACAAAAGTGAGTACACCCCTAAGTGATGGTGTCCTTTGTTTGTGGGAAACCTGCAGGGAAGGTCACAAATCTCAATCAGTGATTGCTGGACATTGCAACGATCAGTGCCAGATCACAATTATGTGTGCTGCAATAGCTGGAACCTTTGAAGAATGGTCACAAGTATCACTCATTCAATGCTGTCATTAGTTAGAATAGTCCCTGTAGAAGTGGTTGTTAGCTAAGGGCCACCTGTACAGCAGTGCATATTATTTGTGATGTGATCTCCTTTTCATTTATGTCTTTTAATAGTACATTATTGTTGTCTAAGAATACTTTTTAAAATTTAGCTTTGGGTGCATACATTTAAACTTGTTACTTAAATTTCCTGGCTGCAAATCACCATGTAAGTGTGAGAGAGGTTACATTATGAAATAGACAGTTCCCATTGAATACTGCCATTAAATGTTGATGAAAATTGAATACTATTAACCTGAAGAATCAGCAAAGTTATTCATGAGTATAGAGGGTATAGCATTCATTAGAAGATGTTAGCCATTTGAGGTAAGCAAGATCAAGACACAGACATAGCAGAGGTAACAGAATCTAACTAACATCAAATTAGGGTGTTTTGGCAAGTGTTAGGCAGTGGCCAGACAATTGGTTTGAAGATACAGAGATAATGAACAAAAGTAAATTTTAAATTTTATTAATAACTTTTGCAGATAGATATTATCAGAAATATAAAAACAGAACACTTTAAGCAGGATGCTCTTCCTTCAGCTACTCGGAGCCCTCCTCTGACAGTAGCAGAGACATTCCAAAGGCCCTGGGTACACAGCAATGAACACTCAAGCCTGTGCAGCAGTTTAAAGGCGATTTCAGGGTTTGTATTAAAAAGACTCCATGGCTGTCCTTCTGTGGTCACAAGGCTGCAGGATCTGACCTTGACTGATCTGGGGTGGGAACAAAATCTGAGAACTTTCCAGAAAAGGAAAGTTTTGCAGCTGTGTGAAGATCCCCCCCCCTTTCTCTATTCAGGAAGCAACAGAGAAAAGCAAACAGGTTAACTGAGAATAAAGTCTAAACTTCTAGAATTTTCTTAATATGAAAGAGAAAACAAAATATGTCACTATAATCCTCAGAATACAATGGTTTTCCATATTGCCAATCCACAGGGTTATATTAGTTTATTCTCACACTCTTCTCAGGATTCTTTTCACAAAATCCCACTCATTCTTCCACATTCTCAAGATTAGCTCTACATCACACTAGATTTAGTGTTTTTATTTAATACTGAAACTTGTTTCCTATTCTTGAAAGCACAACTGGTATCCTCAAAATGAATAACCAAATGATATTTCAAAGCATGAGTGCAAAACATTTTAATAAAAACTTGTTATTGCAAAATAAGTGAGATAAAATTATAGCATAAAACAGGAACTTAATTCAAGTTGTAGAACTTGCCTAGTATCCTATAGATAGAAGCTCTAAGTGAAATCCTTTCAAAAATACCAAAAAGCCTTTGGAAAGCAGTCTTGTTTTGGCATTCAAGTAGTTAAATTCAAAGGACTAAACATTTCTGGAGAGATAAAAATGAGAGAAAGAGGAATCTTAACTGAAAAGGGCTTAATAGATTTTCTTCTTTATGTATTAGAATGAAAATATGAAAAGCAGAATTAATGGATTAATATACTTTTACTAGTCTTTAGGAGTCCAGGCCTTCTACATAGAACTTAAATTTAAAGTATCATTGTAATATTGATCAGGCTTAGTATTTGCAGTACATTTTTTCCCCTGTCACAGTTTATATGAATGCCAGAAGCAAACTTTTACATCTTCCTTTTAGGAATTCTTAAGCACCTGCTTTTTGTCTCCAAAGTTTGATGCCTCCAATACAGCAAGGTTATTTAGCTCAGCCTTTTTCAAAATGCATTTGAGATGCATTTTTTTATTCTCTTTTAACTAAGTGAATACGGTCATACTTTTCTCACAGCTTAGAATAAAAAATAGATTGTTATGTTAAAACATTTATACAACTAAAGTACAAAGCAGGATATTTAAGGTAAAGTAGAATGAAGGGGAACATCCTGATGTGCAGTATCGAAACATTGATGTTTTGTGAACCTTCTATATTTAGTCCCTGAATTATGTGTTACAAATTAATTACATTCCGCTGTTATACCCAAAAAATGAATGAGGCAAGAACAGATTCTTTGCTTAATGGCTTGATATGAAGCTTGGTGATCTAATGAACATGGTTTCAATATGGGCCTACCCATTTTGATCGTCTAGGTCAGGGGTTTCAAACTCATGGCCCATGGGCCGGATGCATCACATGCTGGCCCCGCCCCTGCCCGGTTTAGCAAGGGAAAAGAAGTCCCGATATGTCATGTGACAATGCGAGTTTGACACCCCTGACCTAGGTGTAATGAGGTCAGGGAGTGATTCTTTGGTAAAAGCTCAAATAGTGGTTTTTTTCCCCTTTTCATGTTAAAGGTAGAGAATGTATCCCTGCAATTTTCAAAGTATTCACAGCTAAATTTCTGGCATAGCTACTTTATGATTCCCGGTTAGGTCCCTACCTATAGGTCAATGGAAGTGATGCAAAGTAAGTTTATCAGAGCACTGTATGTTTCCAAGGATTATATCCAATGTGATTTTATGGCTTGAGTTTAGCCAAAAGAACGTCAAGTTAAGAATTTGACCAATGAGTTGAATTCCAGTATTTCCTATTTTGATAAATTCCACCCATTTTTTTGGATAAATTACAATGTTTGAGGTCCCAAATCATCTTAATGGAGGGCCAGTTTGGTCTAGTGGTTAAAGCACCAGGCTAGAAAGCAGGAATTCATGAGTTCTAATTCCACCTTAGCAATGAAACCAGATGGATGATTTGGGGCCAGTTACCCTCTCTCAGTCCAACTCATCTTACAGGGTTCTGGGGAAACTAGGAGGAGGAAAGAGTTATTAGATATGTTTGTCATCTTGAGTTATTTATAAAATAATAAAAGTGGGATATAAATAAAATTAAAAGACTTTCTTCTTGTGGCCTTTCTTTTAGGTCTGTACATTTTCTTGAATTCTTTCAGGCTAAGAAAGCCTATAAAAACAGTTCCTGACACTGATCATCAGAATCAGAGAGATTTTAATCTTCCCAGATATCAGCAAATTACATCGTTATTAATTTCTCCCTTATAATTACAGTTATTTTTTAGGGCCAGATTCAATAGCTTACCCTCTGCATTCCTGTATTGGAAATTTAATAAAGGTTCCTATTGGTATGGGAAGTTTTCCTTGTGAGGGTTTAATTGAATCAGTCCTTCATGTGCTGTTACATAGTCCATTTATATAGGAATCCCTCAATACATCCTTATGGAAAGGCAATTGGGCAGTTCAAACAATTGCTGAATGCTCATTCTGAACTCCCCTATCTCCTTTCACCTGATCTTGTGATTTAGAGAATGTAGTCTGTAAAATGAGGGAAGAACAGAAACACACAGGTACAAAATGTTACCTTGTTACACAGAAAGAAATGCCATTTCCTATGACCACTGCTAGTAAAATAATTGCAAAGAATTCCTGAAACTGTACTCTTTATGCTTTTTTGTACTTTTTTTTTCCTTACTGCATGCTTGTGTAACCTTAGTGCACTCTTGAAGTAACCAGAAAGAAGGGAAATTTGTAGCTCCTGGAATAATCATGTCCATAACAGCAGCTGAGTTCTTCACTGTATTTATTCCCATTATCTTATTTTTTTATTTATTTTATTTATTAAATTGGTTTGCCACCCATCTTGCTGCATTATCTTCCTTTTGTATCCTCTATGGCATCTTTACATGTAACATTTAGGCCATTCCAAGATCTACTCCACAGACCTCTGGTTCCTTAGTACAGGTAGTCCTTGACTTACGACCACAGTTGAGCCCAAAATTTCTGTTATTAAGTGAGACATTTGTTAAGTGAGTTTTGCCCCATTTTACGACTTTCCTTGCCACAATTGTTAAGTGAATTATTGCAGTTGATAAGTTAGTAATCCAGTTGTTAAGTGAATCTGGCTTCCCCATTGACTTTGCTTGTCAGAAGATCGCAAAAGGTGAACACATAACCTTGGGACACTGCAACGGTCATAAATATGAACCAGTGGCCAATCATCTGAATTTTTATCACGTGATCATGAGGATGCTACAAAGGTCATAACTGAAAAAATTTTCAGTGCCGATGTAACTTTGAACAGTCACTCAACATACTGTTGTAAGTCAAGGACTACCTGTAGTGCTTGACTTAACAATCATTTGTTCAATGATGATATTGAATTACACTTATCTAGGAAGGCTGCTTTATGGCCCATAAAGCATTTCTGGTTGTTATAAAATGTTGTACTGCCACTCCTGCTGTCATGTGATTGTGATGTGGTTGCCTGGCGACCTGTTTGGGCTTGTGACCAGTTGCCAAATGCTCTGCAACCATGTGATTGCTATTTGCAATCTTTGCTGCTGGCTTCCTGAGAAAGTCAATGGGGAAGCCAGCAGCGAAGGTTTAACACTGCTGCTACCCACAGAAAGGACTCCCTCTCATATCTGGTGGCTGACTGAAAGAGCTGCCTGCTAAGGGGAGCTGAATTCCTTTAGTGGGTACTGAAATGGGACTCAAATCCTGAAGATTAGAGCTCTGTTCCTGCACTCCACTGGAGGAGTCCTTTTGCACATGGAGGGGAGATGAACTTTTTTGGCAGAGTGCACAAGCAGCTGAAATCTTGAAGATTTGAACTGTGTTTCTGCATCTCGTCAGAGGAGTTCCACTTTAACAAGTAGCTCTTTCAGCCAGTCTCCAGAGATAAGAGGGGGTCAAAATCCAAGCACAGCACAGAGACAGCATGGTAAGTACAGAGAATGGGTTACCTTAGGAAGATAAGGGCAGCACATTCAGCTTGGATTTCAATTGGGAGGGTTTTAAGCTCCTGAGTGAAGAAGCAGTGTGGTAAGGAAAGGCGTGCAGAGTGCCCTGGGGAGTTAGGAGCCACATGCAAATGTCTCTCTGCTCAGAGGCTGAACTCTATTCCTGCTTGTATTTGGTACGGAGTATTTTCAGCTCCTGAGTGGAACCTACCAGAGTTTCCCCCACCTTCCCTGAAATATCCTACTGTGGACTTTGTTCAATTAATAATGCATGAGATCACTTAATGACCATAATCAAGAGTGTTAGGATTGCAGTTGTTGAGAGAAGAAGTCATGTGGGGATTTTTTCTTAACAACCGCTTCATCAGTGACCAAGATTCCAATCCCAATTTGTAGGACAGAGGCAAGCAAAACCAGAGGGTGGAGTTAAACGAGGGATTAGCTTAGAGTCCCTACACAGCCAGAAGATCTAAGTCCAACCGCCCATGAATGCCATTAAAGTTTATCTATTTTACCCAGGTGCCCTTTTTGTTGTCGTGTCAACCTCATTTTAAAAGGATTAATTAATTTCAAGTTTGGTTTTCAAGGCCATAATATTCAAGTACATTCCAAAGGTCTTGGAGCACTTAATTTCATTTTAGATACACAGTATTACGTTATTTTTGAACTATGTACCTCAAGTTATATTAGTGAGTTTATATTTAAGAGTGATTGGTTCTTTAGTGCAATTTTGAAATAATCTTGCTTCTGCATAAATTACCATAATTTTGAAATAGATGGCTTCTGTGGATCACCAATTAGACACAAAGCAGCTTTTTTAATTTTTTCTATAATTATTTATAAAAACTTGTTGAATTAATACCTTTGATCTGTAAATTATAAAAAGAATGTACTTTATGCTGATTGTAAAGAATAAAATATTTTGGCTAATTCTCACTTAATGTCCATATGTTCAATGACCATTCAAAGTTATGATGGCACTGAATGCAATGCCCCTATGGTCACATGAATATTCGGGTCCACCTCTATTTGCAGCCATCTTTTAGCCACTCAAAAGGGCCAAATCTTCTGCCGCCAACTGCCCTTACCACCTAGCCCTGCCTGCTGCCATCACACTTCTCTCAGACTCCACCCATGGTCTTCTTTTGCACCAGTGCAGCCAGAGCTTCTCTTAAATCCTGCTCAGGACCACTGTTCACACACTAGATGTAATGGAATGTGTGATGGCCTTGAGAAACAAGGGGAAGAAAGGCTGCCCAGGAAACAAAAAAGGTAGGAGCCCCCAGAGAAAGAAACTAAAAAGGGAACCTGACTTAGTGGATCAAGGAATTAAAAGTAGCTGCGGGAAGTTTGTACTTTCAGAATACTGACGTCAGCCCTCCCAGATTAACCATATAGGAAACACTACTAGATGAACTAATTCTACTTTATTTTAAGGTTATATTAACAGATTCTTATCCCACATCGCTTAGTGATGGTAATCTCAGCAGTCCTCGTTGCTGTCATTAATCAAATCCTACTGGCCATTAGGTAAGACCCATTCCAATTCAAGTAATTCCTAGCTTGGTACCTCCCAGGCCCAAGCCTCGGTAAAATAAAGGGGTGCTTCTTGTTGAATCCCACCATCTGCTATCTTTCCCCAATATCTTCCCTTTTGGCTGTCCATTACCTGCTGATGCTAGCTGCCCCCACCACCTGGCCCTACATGCCCGTAGTGTACCAGATTAGGCCTTTTATGCCGCCTTCTTTTGGGCTGATTTAAAACTGCATGCTTTATACACTTTACAAGCATAGCTCAGTAATGGGAAAACCAATCCCAGTTACTGCAGTTAACCAAGGATTATCTGTATAACTAACATTTCTTTATTAATTTAATCTTTTATTATTAGTGCTGATTGATTACATTATTTTATTCTTGAACCAGAGAGCTTGGATATAGGATTTACGTCCAGACGTATTATTTAGATGTGCTCCATATTCATTCCCTTATTAAAAGCAGCTTCGTGTTGGTTTCTTTCATGTTGGATCAAAACATTTCAAGATGCAAGGGTGGGCAACCCATAATGCTCAAGCTACATTGTTAGCAAGTTGTCAATGTTCATGCCAAGTTTTTTGTCTTTTTGCAATAAACAATTGAAAAACTATGTTATGCCTTAGACCTATGTCTCAGAAAGCAAATATATATTTTTACCTTATCCTCACTAGCGTCATTTTTTCACCAAACACATACCTTGTAAATTTCAACGCCTTTGGAGGCGTTGGAGTCATAGTTTCCTCCCCTGTATCAAACATTACAGATTTTTTAAAAACTTAAGAAAAATCTGCAAAATTAGCTCCCTGAACTGTCAAGAGTTCAAGATGCAGCAGACATCATTAATGGGAGATATTTTTATTTTGAACATTGCATGTAATCAGACTTTCCCAATCTTAAAGAATTATTTGCTATTAGTTTAATAGTATATTTATGTTGAATATTTTGGAATTATTCTTCCTTTAGAATAGAGATTATTGTGATATATATATATATATAGAGAGAGAGAGAGAGAGAGAGAGAGAGAGAGAGAGAGAGAGAGAGAGAGAGAGAGAGAGA
>JANHFL010000659.1:25406-55514 GCA_032468155.1 Oxyrhabdium leporinum
CTTATAAGTTGTAAACCGCCCCGAGTCTTCGGAATGGGGCGGTATATAAATGTAAAAATAAATAAATAAATAAAATATAATTTTTATATAACAAGAATATAAGTAATAATTTGATGGAAAAGATCAGAGGTTGAAAGATGGTATTACCATGTATGCTTATAATATCATCAGCATTAAAATGGAACATTGAAATATTGCATAACTACTCTAAAAAAACCATGTATATTAATACTAGGATTATATAAGCTTAATTAATATAACTATTATGATTATCATTAGTGATGTTTGTATCAAAATAAATAATACCGAGGGGCTACAATGTTCATATATTGATATTGATGTATACTTAAATCTAATAAAACTTGGTAGGAAAAAGATGCCAAGACTTCTAAGAACAAAATCCTTTCTGTGTTTCTAATTTGCAAAAAAACATCCCTGACTATGTTACATTTCTTTATATTCTTAACAGGTGGTAGCAGTTGAGTGGAAATGAATGCAATCCACAAAAAATGTGTTCCCAATCAGCTAGAATTCTTAGTAATTCTAATAATAATTAGTATTAGTAATTCTGGTTGATCACTCTGGAGATTTTGAAATTAAGTTATACTTTCTCTTTTGAATTGTCAGCCTCTAAGCTGCTTCTATTAAGGAATGCTTTTCTGAATGTTTTTTCAGGACCGCTCTCATTTCTTGCTTATCCTAGAATGATAATTGTAATTACACATATAGGTAAAGAAACATAGAAGGAGCATGTTATCATTTGCTAGGAATTGTTCTAGCATTAAATAATCAAATAAATCTAGTTGTGAAATAAGGAACATAATTTTAATTTTCTTATAACTTTCATTTAAGGGACAGATTACACTCATGGATATTCCTGTATTTAAAGCTATTCAGCCAGAGGTGAGTGTTTCATGGAAAACTTAAAATAATTTGATAGAAAACAAGTTCCAGTTTTATTATGATGATATTTCATCTACTTTTAATATACGTTAGATGCTTATAGAATGTATTTTTCTTTTGCTTTAATAGGTTTAATGATTGATATCTGAATAGCTAGATAAGTAAAACATGTAATGTAATTATTAAATGTATTTTTGCTTCTTAAATATTCTTATATTATATTAGGTGGGTATGGCATGGTATGGTTTTAATTTTTATGGGTTTTAATTTTAAAACGGGGTTTTAAAAGGATTTTTAAGTGTGAACCGCCCCGAGTCCTTGGAATGGGGCGGTATATAAATCTAATTTATAAATAAATAAATAAATAAATAAATGGCATAGCATAGCATAGCATAGCATAGTATAGTATAGTATAGTATAGAAAATACTAGTATGACAGTTCAGAAATTAATTTTAAATATGCACTGATTATAGCAATAATTTGGCAAAATCATTGTCTACAAGAGGTTGGTCTTGAAGTTCACCCAGAAATTGCAACTGGTGCAAGATGCAGGACCATAATGTGTTTTCCCAAGTTCACTCACATTACATGCTGGTTACATGAGTTCCATTGACTCTCATTTCCTTTCTAGTGTGTTTCCTTTAAAAAAAAAAAACTTTTATTGACTATTATAGTGTTATAGATAAAGCAATAAAAAAGATAAAGATGAAACAAAGATAAAAAGATAATAAAAAGTGCAGATTAAACAAATAAAATAATATTTTTTTAAAAAGAAATAGAGATAGTCTTTAACTTACAACCACAATTGAGCCCAACATTTATGTTGCTAACTGAGAAATTTGGTGAGTTTTGCCCCATTTACGACTTTTCTTGCCACATTTGTTAAGTGCATCACTGCAGTTGTTAAATTAGTAACCCGATTGTTAAGTGAATCTGCTTCCCCCATTGACTTTGCTTCTCAGAAGGTTGCAAATGTTGATCACATGATCCAGGGACGCCGCAACCATCATAAATGTAAGTCAGTTGTCAAGCATCCAGATGTAAATCACATGACCATGAGGATGCTGCAACAGTCATAAGTCTGAAAAATCATCATAAGTCACTTTTTTCAGTGCCATTGTAACTTTAAATGGTAACTAAGGGAACTGTTGTAAGTTGAGGACTACATGTATCAAAAGGTAATAACCTCCATCTCAATAAATATAAATTAGAATAACTGCTCACTTTCTCTTAAAATACAACAATCTGTTTATCCCATAGACAAATTCTTAAAACCTCATCATTTACTTCTGATTAGCAAAAGTCCACTAAAGGTTATGAAATAACATCTATATCTAGCTTAATCACCCTTTTGCCATTTATTCCCAAAGCTGCAAAATCCTCAAAGTCATACTTAAAGTTTAGAAAGAAACCTAACCAGAAAATGCCATCAAATTTGCTGTTCCCAAAGTTCTTAATATTTAAAAAGCAGTTAAAAGTCCTTCTACTACCAGTTTCAGCTGTAATGCCAGTCCTTACTCCTTCAGTGACATCTAGCACACCATGTCTTTGCCAGAAAGTTTACCTTCTGGGTACATTTCAAGCACAGGCTATTAACCTTTACTGGACCAGTTGTATGCAGAACTGCCTATCCCTAAGGAGCCCTGCCCATCCAACAGGTTAAAAAGTGGGCATGTTCCTAATCTCTTCCTTTAAATTTTGCCATTCTATGGGACCTAGGAAGCAGTCTGTTTTTGGGGTGGCTCCCGCCCTATGGAATGTTTTTCCCCTTGAGTTTTTGACCTTCTAAACCACACCCCCACCCTTTTAACCTTCCAGAAATCACTTAAGACCTGGCTTTTCTCCCTAGGATAGGATAGGCTGAGATTGGTAAAATGAATTTCTGTGCTGCATGGGAAAGTTTAGCTGTGGCGTCCGGTCTTTTGATTTTTTGTTTGATTGCTTATTGTAGACAGATGTTTTCTTTTTTGGTTGTGAGTAACCCAGAAATTGGTAGAAGATGGGCAGTTATATAAATGTTTTAGCTAATTTAATTAGTTATTAATATTCTGAAGATTGCTGTTCTTGCATCAGAAATAACTGCTCAGTTTGTGCCACCTTTTGTTCTTTGTTTTTATCATATCATTTTATTGTTTTGTGAACTGCCCAAAGTTGCTGGAAGTCAGGCAGTATAAAAAACTTGACAAATAATTGTGGGTAACAGTAAATAATTTTTCAAGTATTCTTTATAATGTAAATACATGCATGTACATAATGCTGTTCTCTTGCAGCATAAAAAGCATGCAGAACTCCAAAAGAATAAAATACATAGAAAAAGAAATTACACACAACAGAAAGAAAAAGAGAATCTAAACTAAATTTAAATCAATAACACTCATCATACCTTTCCATACTTTTATCACCTGAAACACTGAGTATCTTAATATAAAAACCAAGAGAAATTGTTTACCAAGGTGGCATTTTATCCATAGCCATTTAAATTACAAGGTGTCTTACAACTTCTAAGGACCTTCATAGCAATTACTTATTTTGCTTTCTGCATTTGGCAAGAAAATATATACCACCTTAATGATACTGATTCCACTTTTCAAGACTCCCAGAGTTGATCTGGACTGTTCTGGCTACTTAAAGTTTTTTATATGTTTCCTGTAGCAACCCAGGTGAAGACGGAAGATTCGAGGGAGCTCCAAGTAGTTTCTTTTCTTTTTCTGTGGAGTTGGAGGATTAGATGATTTTTGACTGCTTTAGGTCTATCTCTCTAACACAGAGAGACAGTTTTCAGCCTCATATTCCTGGTAACTAACATGACATTTTGCCTTGTCCTCCACTTAAACCATTATAGAAACATACATAGTGGTTTTAGCTACTGGAAAAGGTGATTATAAAATAGCTGGCATGCTGTCTTTTCGCAATCACAATTAACATTAGTATTTTTAAACCAACCGAGCCATGGTGGTTTGGAAAATTGCTGTCTGTTTATATCAACTGCTAACAATTTTTATAAACACCAGTCAAATTCATATAGTATATTCTACAAAATTAGATTGGGAAGTCGAAGTGCTACCAACCATATTTCCTTTTTGCCTTTGATGGAGATGAAGGAATTTGTGCTTGCATTAGGACCATCTTGTCTAGGAACCCCATTAAATACCTTTTCTGCTCTTTCCTATTGGTCAGTTGAAGAGAGAACACAAATTGATTCTTATTTTCCCTGCTTCTTTTCTTCATTCAGAGATCTGCTGAAGTGAAGATTATTGTTCCAAAGTATTTGTATTGGGGTTTTAAATGATGCCACTTGCTATTGCCATTATCTGATATGCATGAACATAACTTTGTAGCTTGTTTTCTGCAATTCTGCTGATTTTTAAGAAGTTCAAGATATTGAATTGAGTTATTTTCCAAAATTAATTCAGACTATCAGAAAATAATGTAGTTCCCCATTGAAAGCTATTGTTAAACAATGCAAATGATTAAAATTATTTCTTTAGAATGTTTATTCAATTGATTTATAAAGCTATTCATCTTGACATTAGTATGTTAAAAAACTGAATTTATCCTTTGTGTACATCTAATATAAAATCTCTCCCATAGAAACTGACTATCAATTATTTGAGAGCAGAAAGAACAGAATCTTCTTTTCAGATTTACAGATACTTAAAGATATAAAATCGGATATTGAGATTTCTTGACATCGGCAAATATTTAAAAAACCATTTTGCTAAAACATAAAATCGTTACTGTATTTTGAATTCCTGCTGATTTTGGGATCCAGTCTCAAATCTAGTACTGTACAGAATTGCTTTTTACCAGAACAGAAGCAGATTATTTTGTGTAATGAAATTGTAACTTTTAGGTGCTATAGCAAGACAATTCTAATTTGACATTCAAACTTTTCATGGATATATCTTACCTGATAACTTTCTCACATAAGATAAGTCTTGTTACATGCTCTGCCCTTCAGGAGGTAATAAAAATATAGGCTACTTAAAAGAGTACAGTTAATGTTTGACTTGCAACTGCAATTGAGCCCAAAATTTCCATTGCTAACCAAGACAATTATTAAGGTGAGTTTTGCCCCATTTTACAACCTTTCTTACCACAGTTGTTCAGTGAATCACTGCAGTTATTAAGTTAGTAACACGGTTGTTAAGTGAATCTAGTTTCCCCATTAACTTTGTCAGAAGGTTGCAAAAGGTGATCACATGACCCTGGGATACTGCAACCATCATAAATATATGTCAATTGTCAAGCATCTGAATTTTGATCACATGATGGGGATGTTGCAGTGGTCATAAGTGTGAAAAATCATTTTTTTCAGTGCCATTACTTCCAACGATCATTAAACGAATGGTTTAAGTCTACAACTACCTATAACTGTACTTCAATGTTTAAGTATTGTCTGATAAACAGTTCTTCAACAAGCTTCTGTCTTCTTTCAGTGATCTTACTCTCTTCTTGCAGTTCTTCAAGATTTCCCCTCCATTCTCTTCTTATTTTATCTTATCCTTTGTAGTTTGAAGAGTGTTTCCAGTTCTGGATTGCAGACAAACTCTAGACCATTCAGGCATTATGAATCTGGAGCACTGATCAGGTGAGCACACTGGATAACTCCCACCTCAGTGTTGCTCCAATGATGCTTGAAGTCCTTTGAAGTTATTCATGTGTTCAGCACAAACATTGAGAGCATTTTCATCATGTTTCACATGAGCGAGGTACAGACCATTCTGTGCAATAATCTGTGCTAAATGCATGAATGCTGCAGGAAAGCCAACATCATTTCAATGACATTGAGAAGGGATGATTCTGTGATGGAGTCCCTACAGGTAAATACTCCAGTTTACATAATGCCTGAATGGAGCTATCTTTACACAATTAGTATGTTATTGAAAACTCCTTTTTTTATTCAGAAAGTCATGAGAATGAGAAGAACAACGTTCATACAGAAAGTGGCAATTTGTGGCTTATTATAAAGGAATCAAGCTAATAATATTGCGTATTTACTAACATAGTTTGCCTGAATACATTAGAGAATAGCACTTATTTCTGGTTTTGGTAACTTGAGAATTTTAGTGGAAATGTATACAATTAGAAAAAATTAAACATTAAAAAGGATATACAAGGTTTCACACTTCTGTTTATATACTTATCTCAGTTTAGAATACTATTCAACAGAAATTGCAAATGAGATGCTTCTGAAGATTCAGAGATCACACATTGCTCAAGACATGGCATTGTTCAAATTATGTTAGAATTCATAGTACTTTTACAAAAAGCATACTCAGAATTAGCATATCTAGCACATCAGCCTTACCAGTAATACAAAGAAACATATAAATAGAATTATTAATAAAAGGAAAAATCATGTTTTGTTTTGCAGTCTGAACACTGACATGAAATTATTTCTTTCGTTGTTCAACTAGGAACTGTCAAGCTGTGGTTGGAATAAAAAGGAAAAATATAGTTCAGCACCAAATGCAGTTGCTTTTACAAGAAGATTCAACCATGTAAGTTTTGAGATGTAACTGTATACATCATAATAAAATGGTGCAATTAATAAAACCATATGATCTTTTTTTTTTGTTCAAATCTCAACTTTAAAGGCAGGGATATCTCTATACTCTCCTCTCCCACCTCTGCCCCTACCCTCAATGTGGTTGCATAACAAAAATAAGAGTAAACACCTCTGTATATCTGAATAATAGAATGAATCTATGCTAATTGAATTCACAAGAGTGAAGTATTCACTCTAATGGAGTAATTTGCATCTTTTAAAGTAACAAAGTGATTTTATAATGTGAAAATGTTTGATTGATTATTTCAGTATTCACATTTTTATTAGCACTACCACCACTTCCTTTCTGTATATGTTTGAATGTAGACCTTTTGTTTTCAGGTAAGCTTTTGGGTAGTTAGAGAGATTCTTCATGCACAAACATTAAAAATAAGAGCTGAAGTCCTAAGCCACTATATCAAAACTGCTAAGGTAAGAAAATCTTTTTGGGAACAGTTTTAAACTTTAAAACTCCATTTCAAAAACCTATTACAATTTTGGTTCCATTTATTTATGATATGAGAAAAGTATTATTGTTAATCAGTTATAGAAATTACAATATATGGTAATGATTCTTCATTGTTTGAAAGTTGCAGAAGTAGATTATGATACTGCTAGTGAGTTTGAAACTGTTCCTCTGAACTTAGCATGTATGTTGAATCAACCACAAATTAATTACATTTGTAAATAAATGTATGCCAAAAAGTACATAACATTTTCTGGCTACTATTTCTATTGAATAAGTATTTGTTGATGAAGTCATGAACAATATTAATGTTTGCTCATATCAGTCACCAAAATAATATTTTATTTTACTTGGTTTTATAGTTACATTTGCTGGAATTTTAAAATTATTTTCTATTTGCACGTTTTTCAGATTTATACATTTTTATCAGAGTTCTAATAGAAATATGCAATTTTAATTCTAGTGATATGTATATTTTATCAATAGACACATAATAAATTTGGTGGAGATGTTAAACTGTGAACCATAGATAAGTTAATAGATGGACTCTGGCAAGCACATGTTTCTGCTCTATAGTATATTTCTGTGTTAATTTTTCCCCCAGTTTCTCTGTTCTAAGTAATATAAACTTTCATTTTATACTTAAGGAGTATAAAAGTGTGCTGCTAATCTCTTAACCTAGTTAAAGAAGTGGTTGTCGTGGTCCCAGGCCCCAGGCCAAGCTAAGTTATACACAAAAATCACATTTAGATAGCTGCAGAGGAGCACAAACAGAATCTAGACCTCCCCATACCCAAGACCCTCAAATGTTTTGGGAATCCTTGTGATAGAATAGGTTGTGGCAAAAGGATGAGGGGAGAGGAAATGATTGTTGAATAATTAGTAGAGTTGCTTTCTGTTCCACTTTCAATGTTTCTTTTGTACTTCTTTCTCCCCTCTATCAAAAAATATATCAGCAGATTCTCTCAATCCTCAAAAGAATATTATTTATAGAACCTAAGGTTCAGCAAAGAGAGAAAGCATTTGAAAGTTTCTGCTTGGATCCAACCTAATCTAGATTGTATAGAACAGAATAGTTGTAAAGCTTTATAATTCACTTCAGTTTTATAACTGAATAACAGTTTTATTCGGTTGTATTTTGGCTGAATTATCGGTTATTTGTATCCATTCTTTATTGTGCTGCATTCTTAGAAATTGTTCAGAGGTTTATGATTTAATACTAATAAATAATTACCTGATACTGAGCTTCCATTTCTGTTCTTGTCTTCAGAAACTTTATGAACTAAATAATTTACATGCTCTTATGGCTGTGGTTTCTGGATTGCAAAGTGCCCCGATCTTCAGGTTGACTAAAACATGGGCGGTGAGTGAATTACATTAACTAATTGCTCTTTTATTAATAAATAACAAAACATTAATTATACAAGGAGCAGACCTAGCCAATGGATTCTATAGGCATCTTTGGTATAAAGAAACAAGTTGTCCCTTCTTATAAAATTCTTCAAAGCTTTAACAAGCCTCTTTTGTTTATTCAATATAAGAAAATATAAGAAAATTATCCAGGTCACTTTCTTGATTTGCTATTTGTTTAACCCTTTTAATTATTGCGACATTAGCCGGTTTCTTTTGAATATCCATTGTAGCATCTTTTCCCATATTATTCTTGTAGCCTGTTATTTTTAAATCCAATTTCAAATCACTCTCCATTTTGTGAGGTAAAACTTATTCCTCTTTCATAGCATCTTTTAGATACAGTCATTCTATAGAGGCAAACACTCTTAAAGTTAACTTCTAGCTTTAGTGCTCAAAATATCCTTCAGTATATTAGGATATTTTGCTTCATCCCAAGTCCAGTTTGAGTGTTCTCCTTTAATTGAAAATTTTAGTTATCTGTGGTGTCCAATTCTTAAATTACCTTACGCTTTTGTTAGGATTCAAAACAAAAATGTTTTTCCATGGAAAAAAAAATCTTTATAATTTATTTCAAATTAATCTGGACCCTTAATACATTTTTTTGCTGAGGACTGAAGAACCTCACCAGGTATTGAAAAGCCTGTTAATCCAAAGGTTTCTAGTATCTGAACAGAGTTACCAAGCAGTTTGCAAAAGTGATTAGAAAAAGAAGTATGTAAATTCATGATTCTTTGAAAGGCACCAACTGTGGTTTGAGCAAGATGGCTATTCCCTTGTCTCCCGAGCTCTAAAATTCCCAGACTGCTGGCTTGCAGTCTGCTTGTGAGGAGCAACTGTCTGGAGGACTTATATGTGATCTTAAGTCCTTTCCTTGTCCAGAGAGGAGGTATTGAAGAGCTAGTCTACTTGCTGGTTTTTCACACAACTAGGGTTGTCGTCTCCCTTCTTCACAGAGTCATCTTGAAGCCGCCATTTCTTCCCCAGAAATCCTACAGGAAAATTACAACAGATACTTGTTTTCTGAGATGGTCAGGAACTAAGGGATTAAAACGTAGTGGTGCTTAGTGAATGGTTCTGCTGCTTTTCTGAGGCATGATTTCAGCCTCAAATAAATACTCCATTCTTTCAACGGCCTCTAGCACTAGATGATACCAATAGCAGTGATTAGAATGCAGTACTGCAGGCTAACTCTGCTGACTGCCAGCAGTTCAATCCTGACTGACTGAAGGTTGACTCAGCCGAGATTGGTAAAATGAGGAGCCAGATTGTTGGGGGTAATATACTGACTCCGCAAAATCACTTAGAGAGTGCTGTAAAGAATTATGAAGCGGTATATAAGTCTTAAGTGCTATTGCTATTTCTATCTGGAGGAAAACAAAGCTATCCTTAACATGGTTTGAAAGATTGGAAGATTTTTTGGAAATATATGAAAAGCAGTGCAGAGGGCTATAAAAAGAAGAGATAATTGTTAGATAACTGTTTATTAGATAATTCATATCGCCTCCTTCCACCTTTTCTTCACTTAGGAGACTTCATTAGATTCTGATATATTCAGTATCTAGGGCAGTAATTTTTCCTCCCTGAATTCCGATGCTTTGTGGTCTTTGACATATTATCTAATGGCAGTTTATGGTTTTTGACTTTGAAGTTTGCACTGTCACACTCTGTTGTGACTACCTTATTAAGAGAGAATGGATAAACATTTTAAAAAAAAGGGAAAATTTTTATATCTATTGCTGCATTTTAAATTTATTTTAAAAATCACCATCAGAATACTAGGGATTTCATATGAAGGGTGATTTGGCCTTGATGTTTGTCTTCTAACAAATTAAATGTCTGTTTTAAATGTTTTCTTGTTAGTCAGTTGTAGGTTTTTTAGCATTTTGTCGTATAAAATAACTATTAAATACTTGAATATAAAAAGATAGCTTTTGCAGTGATAGTTTTCTGTTCTTTATTTTCCCAAAAGTTACTGAGCCGAAAAGACAAAGCTTCTTTTGACAAACTGGAATACATAATGAGCAAAGAGGACAATTATAAAAGACTTAGAGACTATATTAGTAGCTTGAAGATGACTCCTTGTATCCCTTATTTAGGTAAGATAAATACTTTATTTTTTTTTAGTTAATCTGTTAAAATACTGATATTGGCTGCAGTGTGTGAACTTAAAGTTTTACCATTGCTGTTTCTGTTTAAAGAGAGTATCTTGTGACTTAAGTTTAAAATTCATATCTTTTCAATCTAAAGTAACATAATAAAGCTTCTGTTGCAAAGCTGCTTTAGTCAGACACTTGACCCTTGACTAGCCTACAGTGACCGCTGATGATCAGGCTCTGCTATCTGCTTGAGGGCTAAGGTAGTTCTCAAACTGAGTGCTTTGAGTTGTGATTGTAAATAATGTCTGGATTTCATAACTATCATAAAGTTGCATATAATATCTTTTAAAGTCTTTAATTATGTGCAAAATACTTTTTCTTTTGAAGAATTTGACATGACAATGGGCATGCTAAGACTTCAGTAGGTGTAATATTTGAATTTTTATTGAATTTCAGTACTTGAAAAAGAAAAAAACAAGGTCAATTCACCTCATTCCTCTTGTTGACGACATTATTACTTCTATTATCCTGGGAGTCGTTGATTTTTTTAAAAGAGCCCAGCTTAGTTTACTACCTCATTTTAGAAATTTCATATTGCGTCCATATTCTTTTTACACACACACACACAAACACACACACCCCTAAGCAACAGTCATTCTCAAAATAAATCCAGTCCTTGTTTTCACAGTTCCTATCTAACAATTTTTGTCCTCTCTGCAAAATTCTGGGCATATAGACTTATATTTTTGAATAGTTCTTCCTTCCTGGCAACAAGAATAGCCACAAATTAATTGGAATAATAGCCAATATCCATGAAATTTATTGATCTCTGCCTTTGAGAAGTATGAGCTACATTTGGACTTTAGCAGGGCACTACAAGTCAAGGAATACATAGGTACATCTTGAAAAATCTTTCAGTAAATATGGAAAATGCAAAACGTACTAGGAATGTACACAGTATTTCAAATTCAAAATATTTTGAACTAGAAAAAGTGTGGATTCCCATTGAAACCACACTTCTTGCCTCCAATAGCAATTTTTTCTACAATGCTGAGCGCATATTTACACTATTGATGAACAAGTAAATGAATTTGCCAAACATGAAAATAAAGATAGAAAAGTATTATATTACTATTGTGTATTTTAGGTAGTTGCATATAATATAGTAGTTAATCTGTAGATTTATTGTAGTGTTGTGTAAACACCATTCAATCACATATTGGATAATATTCCTTTGTGGATGGAACCCAAAACTCACATCTGCTCATCCCTGCTGATGGGATGAGCAGATGTGATTAAGGAGAGGAATGGAATGGAGTGGAATAGAATAGAATAGAATAGAATAGAATAGAATCTTTATTGTCACTTTAAATGTATTAGCATAAATTAAAATGAAATTTCATTGCATTCAGTTCTCAAAAGATAACCATTATGCTTATACCCACCTACCCACACATATATATGACACAGAGAAACACCACAGTCTAGTTCAAATGTATACATATACATGGTGAACAAATGAATCCTGCGAATTTACAAGACAGATGGCATAAGGAACAAAGCTGTTGCAGAATGTGGTAGTCCTGCTAAAAATACTTGTAAACAGAGGTGGGCTGCTGCCAGTTTGCCCGTACTGGTAGCTCTGACCACTGGCTGAGCCCGCCCACCTGCCCCAGTGCTATGCCATACTATATATCTCACTCTCAAGTTCGTTCACCCCGCTCACTTAGCCCAGCTGATTTCCACCCTCTCTACTCACCACGGCTGCCCACCCCCTCTACTCACCACGGCTGCCCAAGAAGGTGTGCTAGAAGCTGCACGTGTGAAATCACCGTGTGTTTGAAGCCGCATGTAAGCGTGGAAGGAGTGAAGCACACACACGCTCACACTTTCAGTTCTGCACTAGGTGAACCAGTTGTTAAATTATGTGAAGCCCACCTCTGCTTGCAAACCTCCTCCCAGAGGGGAGCAACAAAAACAGACCACGAAGTGGCTATGTGGGGTCTCTAACAATGCTTCAAGCATTGCTGTAACTTATTTTACAACTGTCATAAAAAGAGTCGTAAAATTGAGTCCAGTCACATTGATGACCACAACTACTTACAATCAAAATTCTGGATCCAGTTATGGTTGTAAAATAACTACCTATACGTTAAAATGAATATAAAACATATCTAATGTAATCAATCTTACCATTACAAATGGTATTTAATATTTAGTAGGTTGAGTTAATTTATTTTTTTTAACACAAAACCTGTATTTGGCTATGTGATGTGCTGAATTAAATAGCAGCTTTTAAGAGATTGGAAATACTATTTTGGAAGTATTTCCCCATCTCCTGGAATATAGTACTGGAATATTTTGAATATTTTTAAACTAATAGATCTATTCTTTGCAACTATCATAAAAACAGTTGTTAGTCCAGTCACATGGTGTCTCAATTTGCAACCACTTGTATATATTTTAATTCTAATTATAACATATTTTAAACACATTATTCAGTCATTAAATACTCCTGAAATCAATTTATTTCACAGAACATGTCTAGTACACTGAACTTTATTAAAAATATAAATTAAATCGTTTGTAACTTCTGATACAGTTTGTTCTTTAATGAGTACACAGCTTTGTTTCTTAAATCTTAATTCCAATTTGTAACATAGGATTAATAACATTGATTTAATGTACGGTGTTGTAGCAGTGCTACCAATTTTGGATTTGACTTTCAAAATAATGTATGGTTTCTGATCCAGAGGAAGTAGGATTCCCATGTCTTCAGAAAATAGTGCTGTAAAATACAGTCAGTCCACAATTAATGATGACCACTTCTTTAGCGATTATTCAAAGTTATGATAGCACTAGCTACTAGTCCTTGAATGTCTGGCCATCCCAGCATCCTCCTGATCATGGGATCATGATTTAGGGGATCCAGTTGGCTTTTAACAAGGTTACGTTTCAGCACCCTGCGGTTGCATGATCTTTATTTGTGATTTTCCCTGCCTGCTTCCCATAAGCAACGTCAATAGGGAAGTTGGCAGAGAAGGTCACAACTTGTTTGGGTAAGCCTCACCAGGGCACTGTCTCCCAGCCTCTCTCTACTTAAACCTCACCAGCCACCTGCACACTAGGACGCACCCTCCTTGGGACACTCAGCACTTATGCGGTGTGTCCCTGCCACTTGTGCATCCTTCTCCCATGCAGCAGCAGTCACCGCAAGCCCTTCCCCACCCTTGCAGTGGCTCCCTTATCATTCATGCACCCTCTTCCACCCAGCAGCAGCAATCCCAAGCCCGGCCACACTTGCACCATGCCTCCCTTACCACTCCCACACTTCCTTCCATCCAGCAGCAGCCACTTACCTGGCTATCTGCTTGCAAGCTGTCTGGAACTTGCACCTTCTGGTCAGCTTCCTGTTCTTTTTTAAGGTTGCTGACACACAGACAAAAACAGAGTACTGTAGAAGCAGGCATGATAACAGCAGACAGGAATGAAATTCAAATGCCCAGTAAAGAATGCTTGCCTGAAGGGAGCCAAATACAATCAAAGAAATAACAGCATAGTCCAGAGATGTTCCAAACGATCCAGGATGCCAAACTGGACAGTCAGCCAGCCAGTCCAAAGGCCAAGAGTCACAAGCAAGAAGCAGAAACATGATTCAAGAGCTGGATAGCCAAATGGTTGTTTCCAACAAGGACTTGCGGGCTCAGGAACTAATCAAATCTGTCTGCAACCTGCTGATTGCAATTACTCATGCTTTGCTCTTTGTTTCATTAGAAGCCTCATAGAGGAATGTTGCTTTGCTCACTTCTGTATGAGCCTAGATCTGGGACTTGGGAACAAGAGAGACCTGTGACTGATCAACCATAATTGAATCCTGGCTTGCTGATTCCTGAGTCTGACAGTTCTGAAGCACAGGCCAGCTGGAGCAACATTATCAAATTCATGGTCGGAGCCAGACTCTGAATTATGGTTAATAGCACTTTCCACTGACTTTGGTTGTTGTAAGCCAGCTGGAAGTTTCAAGGAGCTGCTTGCTTAAGGACCCATGATCCTCACTTAATGATGGCTGCGGGAATTGCCATTCTAAATGATGTAGTTACATGAGATCATACTTTATTATCGCATCGCTTAGTGATGGAAATTCCTGAACCAATTGCCATTGTAATTTGACTATGTAGTAACAATTGTCATAATGAAATGATAGTACTTTATTTGATGCAAAATACACTTGCAAAACTAGAGTCTCATTGTCTATAAGGATCTCTAAAGCAGTTATTTTTTTTCTAACATTCATGTCTCTGAAATACAAACTGAAATAGTTTTAATCATGAGAATGAATTGATTTGGCTATTTAACACATAAGAAAAATGTTTCATACTTGAGCTTTAAAATGTAATTTTACACATCTATTAATTTCTCCTCCTGATCTTGAAAAACTGGTAAATTTAATAGCTGCAGTTAATATTCATACCTTATAGGAATACATAATTATTTTAAATGCAGCCTTCAGTTTTGCTCTGTAATTAAATGTATATAATTAACATATATAATATTTAAAAAAATATTTAGTAGAGTTCTCCTAAGATCTTGAAAAATGACATCTGCATCAAACTCAAGGACTATTTTTTAAAAAACTTTTTGGTAGTCTCAATCAATAGGTCTAATCATCATCTGAACTGCTTTCAGTGAATATGAGCCTCCTCTGTATTCGGCCCAAAAAATCCCATCCTGATGTTTGCTTCTGTAGTGTCCTCCTCTATACCATACTCCATTGAGATTAGAATGAGCACAAGCATTGTACCACCAACCTCCTTTATGAAAGTGGGCACAATTTCCTGCAGAGAGAAGCAAAACATTAAAATACATTTTACATCAGATCACAAAACATATTCTTTGTAATTTATTTAGTACAAAAGTCAGCTTGTTAACAGATTTATCTCCAGTGTTTGGCCATGGACACTATTGTTACTATTTTAGAGAAGGATGGTATTACTGAATCAATCAACTGTATTTATAAAATCCTCATTTTAATGAAGACCTGTTGGTTCAGATAAAGTAATTTCTATCTTAATGAGGAAAACAATTACAATAAACCTTCAAGTAATTCCCTCTCAAATATTTGTCTCCTGCATCATTCTCATGATAATATTTAGCATAGAGGGAAGGAGAATGAACCATTCAAATGAAAAGAAGTGGCAAGAGGGGAAAAAAGTATGGTAGTTGTGTCAAGTCAAATAGCTTAGTGAGGTATCACAGACAAGAAATGGTAGAACTTAACAGCTAGTGAATGTGCTGAAATAGAATTCTCCAATGCATTGTATAGGTACTAAGGGATAATAATTCCTATGTTCTATTTATTTTATGGAAGCTTATTGTCATTTTCAAATAGGGAGGAATTTATTATATCTGATCATTATATTTTGAGAAAAGAAAAGAATGCTCCTAAATGAATACATGTGTATTTCTCCCATTAGCTATTTTGTCCCACTTTTCGAGAACAAGTATTAGATAAAAATAGAAAATAGCAGAATTATTTTTCCATAATTCTTTAAAAGTAAAGAATTATGGAAAATAAATTGTGCATGTGACCAGCTGCCTGAGAAGAAAGCAAGTTTTATGTTCATCTAAATGATCCATAAAGTATCTTTAGCATTTAGGTAAAATTAAAACCATATAATATATTCTTTGGCTATTAACAGTTCAAAAGTTACTTTTGATAATTGAATTAAACTTAATATTACAAAGCGCAATTCTATATAAGCATTGGCAGTTCTTTATAAGTCCAAAGAATTAGACCAAATCTTCGGGAAAATCAGATCACCACAAAGTTTATTTTCTGTATAGTTTTATATGTTGTGTTGAGTGTGATATACTTTCACACAGTCAATCAATTTATTACAGCTAGATGCAATAAAATAACCAGTGGCAGCACTGTTGCTTATGCATACATATAAAACAGAAAAATAGTAAGTAAAATAAGATCTAAAAAATCAAGGACAGGTATAATAAAAAATAAAAAATGTTATAAGAAGTTCCAAACTTAAGGGTGCAGTGCACTGTACAATTAGTAGCACAAAACATGGAACTTAGAGACTTGGAAGATATTTTTGAATCTTTTTCTGCAAGAAATAACATTAAGTAGAAATCACACTCCCTACCCAGAAATTTTTTCAAGATCCAATACTCTGGTTTCTCTACAGATCATCTGAATCTTTTGCCTTTTTCACATAGTCATCACAGATACTTTCCCATGAGAAAAAAGCCTTTTCACCCAACATTTACCTTCTTCAATGTAAATCCTAATTCTAAGCATATGGTTTTGTCATTGCCAAAAGTAAGATACAAGTTACTTGTACATGCCTATGGATCATTCAAATTAATATATTTTTATGTTAAACAGAGTACTACCAGTATTTTGCAAAGTCCTCTATCTTCCCAGTGATCCATCAAAGTATTTCCTCAGCTTAGCCAGAATAAGAAGTATGTAGGTCTAAATAGTACTAATTCTTACCTGTGTGCATATCTCTGTCTCTATCCAGTGTTGTAAATTGTTTTCCATTATGCCATATCATGGAATCACCAGCGTTCCCTTGATATGTGCCTAAACGTAGTCGATAATATTCACTCTCTGGCTCCAGTCGAAAACTGCTGTATTCTGCATAGACTTTCTTATTACTCCAATCTTCTAATTCAATCAGAAGTCTGTAATTATCCTGATTGGAGAGCAAGTAAATATTTTCCAGTCCCAGCCAGTATTCCCCAGCAACATTTCCAAACCCTTTCTGTAAACAAAGCAGAAAGTTGATATATAATCAATATATGAGGGATATATCTTTGATGCTCTAAAAGTATTGGGAAAAATCCAATAATTAATTCACCTTTAGCCATAAATGCTGATTTGTGGAAAGTTCACAGATAGACACGTTATCATCTTCCCTCCATCTCTTTGATAGAGAGGGCATGAAGATAGAGAGGGCATGAAGCATGATGCAAGTGTGAGACTTAAGTGTGGCTTCTAGAACTCTGTTTGCCACTGGATTCTGGCAATGAAGCAGCTTACTCGCAATTTACAAACTATAACCTGTCCCTACTAGTTGAGGGAGAATTCTTAGTATTGTTAGAATTAGTACTAGTAAAAATATTTGTATTATATCAGTCATGGGAAAATGATTTGATTAAAATGTGTTTAATAAATAAAATAAATTAAAATCAGGTAAATGGGTGGGAAATTATATTAAATAGTATATATTATTTTTGTAATTAAGTATTAGGAAGTCATGCATAAACAAAATTCACTATGTTTGATGTGTGAATGGGGAATAAGTTAATAGTGATAAAATTATTAATGATAAATTTGAATATGAAAGATGATCCAGCCAGTATTTTTGCTTTGCAGTTTCTTTTTTTCTTGCAGCCAATCCATTTCCTAGGAGCATTTCTTAGCATGCTGTGCTCCAAATAAATTGTTTATCTCTTGTAGCATCTTCACAACTTGTCCCTTGTTCTCCCATGGCTGATGTGTCTATGCTATCAACATTTTGTACATTACTTTTTGATAGCAGACTACCAAATCTTTCTTAGAAGAATATTTTTTCCATTCTAGGGAGAAGCGGCAACGCCTCATTAAGATGCTTGCAACTTTTTCACAATGTCATTTAAACAATTAGTTGTAGACAAAGAAGAGTTGTGAAATAAAAGCATAATTTGTTAATGATAATTTAAAACTCTCAAGCAGAGTTAACAACATAATCCTGTGCATATTTTCCCAGATCATTCTGTTCGGGATTGTGATCTAAAACAAATCCAATTCTTTATTTGTATGAAATTTACAATAAATAATTATCCTTAATAGAATCAAAAGGTAAGACACTACCTAAAGTATCATAATACTGATTTTCATAAAACTAGCAAGAAGGGGAAGTAAGAGTAGTTTATACGGTAGTGATTTGTAAATTATATGAAGCACCATAACTTTGATGCTTTCCATGCAAATGCTGAACCAGGCACAGAAAATTATCCTATGTGGGCACACCTTTAAATAATTCCACATAGATTTTATTTTTCTTTACATATATGCTAGTAGTCCGGTTCGTGATGCTTTGCAGATATATTGGAATCTCACAAATTGTGGTCATTGACAGGAAAGTTGTAATCCAGCAAATTGAGTGAGTAACAAAATGAGGAAAGTTTATAAAGGTAGTCCTCGACTTAACAACAGTTCATTTAGTCACTGTTCAAAGTTATGACACTGAAAAAAGTGATTGATGACCATTTTTCAAAGTTGCAACCTTTAAAGCATCCCCATGATCATTTGATCAAAATTCAGATGCTTGGCAAGTGGTTCATATTTATGACCTTTGTTGTGTCCCAAGGTCATGTGATCACCTTTTGCAACCTTCTGACAAGCAAAGTTAATGGGGAAGCTAGATTCACATAACAACCAGATTACTAACTTATCAACTGTAGTGATTCACTTAACTGTGGTAAGAAAGGTCGTAAAATGGGGCAAAACTCATTTAACAAATGTCTTATTTAACAACAAAAATGTTGGGCTCAATTGTGGTTGTAAGTCAAGGACTACCTGTAATAACAGTGCATTGTAAATTTCCCCCTGGATATTTTTTTATGATTACCTTATAATTGTCCCAGTTTGTGAAGAAGTTCACAGAACCATCTGTTCTTTTTTGAATAACTGTCCATCCCCCAGGATCAAGGCTGTTCTCACACCATAATTGCACTGGTCCATGACTGTTTTCAGTCTTGATCATATAAATCCCACTGCTGGAATAGCCAGTTTGTTTGGCTTGATGACAGTCTTTAAATGGACCTTTTGAAAACAATTTAGCATTTTAAAATATCTATTGTTTTTTACTAGCATACTGATATGTATAAAAGAGACATTAAATACCATTGTTTTCTTTAGTAACAGACATCATTGTTTCCTTTTTTCATACTGTTCCTTGACAACTATTTTCAAACTTCTTGAAGATTACTAATATTGACATGATTGCTATTAATATATATTCATTCATTCAGAATTTAGAAGTGAAATAACTAATTATATTAAATATATTAAATGTTTTAAAAATATCAATTTATATGCAATATTTCAAGTTTAGTAAATTACTGTAATTATGTCTGTACTCTACTATATATCTGATTAAATCATTATTTATTACCTTGGATATCTCAAAATAACTGATTTACATTAGGATTTTGCATCTGCTTCAAACAGATAAGAAGGATTCTGCCCATTTTTTAAACTTCAGGTACAGTATATACCTCTGGATTTACCTATTTCAAACTCATTCCAAGTTTTGTTCTGTACTTTGTGTGGTCAGGCTTAGTAACCTTGTCCAATCAAAACATATGTTAGTTTTGACAGCATGCACAGATGTGATAGGCTTAAAAATAAACAATACTTTGTGAGGTCATAACTAACAATTTAAGAATCCCTGCTATAAAGTATATTTTCTTTATGTGAATGAATGAAAGTTTTACTGAAAGTTTGATTTCATGGGCCATCTTGGAATTGGCATATATAACAATTGTCAAAAAATAGGCAAGTATTGGAGTCCAAATATTGCATTCTTCTACATTAGTTTTAGGAAACTATTGTATGCAATTTGCATCAGTTCTTGTTTGATCCTCGTGACTATGTTAAATTAATGTTATGGGAGAATCTAAACTTGAAAACAGTAAAAACATTCTTTTATTGAGAATGTGGATTAAATGTGGAATGTATATCTTAGAGCACTTAATACTATGACACTAATTATTTGAAGAGATGTGACAAATACGATTTTTAAAAACGTGTAGTTTGTTAATATGTTAAAATCTTGTGTTGTATGTATGTATGTATGTATGTATGTATGTATGTATGTATGTATGTATGTATGTATGTATTGGACTTACAGTACATAGCGCTCCAGTTGTTGCAAACATTGACAGATACACTTGAAACACCAGCCTTTAGTGCTGCACAACTGCCCTTAATATGCAGAATGTTTTTAACAAAATAAAATATACAATACAAATAGTTGATGGAATACACTGATTTAGATGTATAAGAGGAGGAGAGTTATGGAATAAAGAATTGGAATTTCCAGTTCATGAACATTACTCGAAGATCATTCTGTTCAGTCTCCTCTACTATGGAAAACCTTTCTTTAGACGAATTGAGAGTAGGGGCAGGTCTACTCAGAAACGTAAAAAGAAAAATAGTTAAAGGATAGCTAACTTCTTCCTTTATTTCTAAAATCCAGAGTGCAGGGTTGAAACATTACACAAATGACATAAATTTTTTAAAATGAGGCATATTCCTGCAACTTAGTCTAGGGGTTTTCAACTTTCTTAGCAGAAGATTTAGAAGAAGAATTTGAAGGTTCTTCAGTTTATGATAATGTGGAACAGAATTAGAGAAACAAAGAAATACTCCGAAGCAAAACAAAGATTCTTTTATAGAGAAAATAGAAAACTCAATATAGGAACACATAGCATTTGCATGGCATCGTGTATATACTAATATTTTTGACTTCAAATGTAAAAAAAAAACCTAAGACAAAGGATTTGATCTACTCCAGGAATTGAAGATTAAATGTTAGAGTTTAGAGTCATATGCACTATTGATTCCACCTTCCTATACAGTGCATAAATTCCATTTAAACCATTACCAACAGAGGATTACTTAGCCTTCTCTCAAACATACCCCATAACCCTATAAAGGATCTCAAACTGAATTGTAAAATTTTGTTAGGACTCTGAAGAGGTTTGTTATGAATTCTGAGTGCTATAGAAAAGAAGAAACTATGTTTATTGGGTTTATAGTGTTTATATAATCATTCCTGAGCAGCTTTCTAATCATGTTATTTTTTAAAACTTCCAACAACAAATGTAATTCTTCCAGCAACAAATTTAATTATGTTTAAATATTAAATTTAATTATATCAAATATCAGGAAGAACCTTCTCTTACTGCTTTATAATTTTATCAGCTTGTCAAGAAATACAAAGTTTTAATTAACATCCCTAAGAATGTGTGAATTGTACAACATACTCTGTATACTAACACAGAGTTACAAAGAGTTTAGAGCAGTGGTGGGATTCAGTCAGTTCGGGCAAACTGGTAGGAAAGATTCTGGCTGGCCCCGCCCTTTCCTGGAGTTCTCCACGTCTGCCATTTTGGCTCCCAGGTAAAGTGCAGGGAGACCCACTAGACCTGAAATGGGGTGTGTGGGAGTGTGGCGCAGCCCTCCCGTGTCCTGTTTTGGCTCCAGGAGGCTGCAGGGAGGCCTACTAGGCCCAAAATGGGGTGTGGGTGGCCACACCCACCCAGTCACATGACCAATACCCCGCACCCCCCCAAGCCACGCCCACAGAACCGGTAGTAAAAAAAATTTGAATCCCACCACTGGTTTAGAGGATGGCAAAAAACAGTTTTATTTGTCTTGTGCCTCTGATGCAGGGCTGTCTTAATGCATGGACCTGATGGGCACTTGCCCGTGGGCCCCAGGAGCATAGGGGCCCCATACTAATCTGTGTATGTTAACCCTTCAATGCACCTTGTATCATATAAATACAGCAACATATTTATTACATTTTACCGCATTTTTTTTATTAATACTAACATGCTAATATATGTTTAATTTTATTGACCATTTACATTTTTATTCCTGTGAGTAGTTGTCGTAAGGGTCTCAGTACACTGCTTTGTCCAGGGCCCATAATGCTGCTAAGATGGCCACAATTGACCCCCAAATTTATGTTGCTAAGTGAAATGTTTGTTAAGTGAGTTTTGCCCCATTTTATATTTCTTCTTGTCACAGTTGTTAAGTGCATCAATGAAATTGTTAAGTCAGTAACATGGTTAAGTGAATCTGGCTTGCCCAATGGCCTTGCTGACCAGAATGTCACAAAAGGACACTGCAACCGTCATAAATATGAGCCAGATATCAAACATCCAAATGTAAATTACATGACCATGGAGATTCTGCAATGGTTATGAGTCTGAAAAATGATCATAAGTCACTTTTTTTCCAGTGCTGTTGTAATTTTAAATGGTCACTAAATGAACTGTTTTAAGTCAAGAACTACCTGTAAAGGTTTGCCAGTTTGTCTGTGATACATTTGTATGAAAATTTCACTGTATTTCACCCGACACCAAGAGACCAGAAAAGTGAAAAAATGGACTCCCCTCCCCACCAAGAAAAATGTAAGCAATGTGATTTTCACAATTACATTTCTAACTGAAAGGTGTGCTTCCTTACAACATTTGACCTTTGTAATAGCCTAAGCAGGATATGTAATGGATGCTTTAATGGCCTTAGAAGAATGAGCAAAGCTGACCTTTAAATAGGGATCACATTTAGTGATTGCACTAGGAATGCATTTGACACTGGAAAATTTAAAATGGTGATCCAGGCTACTTCCCCGCCCCTCTAATTTTCATCTTATTAAAAAATTTGTGGTAGAAAGTTGGGCTCACAAAGATGCAAATGCTAATTGCATGCTAGCAGGCACAAAGCAGCAATCTATGACACAACTCCTTCCATCTTCCAATGTTTTCTTCATCTTATTTTAAAATAAAGTTGAAGAATTTCCAAAAGAGATCATATCTGTCAGTTGCACCAAAATAATTAAGATAATTGCAATAGCGTAACTTCCCAGACTTAACAATTATTGATAACAGAGACAAAAAAAATTCTGGATAGTGGACATGGCAATACCTGGGGACAGCAGAACAGAAGCTGAAGAACTGGAGAAGATAACAAAATCACTAAGACCTGCCAATCGAAATAGAATGACTCTAGCAAAAGCAAGCAAAGATAGTACCAATAGTAATAGGTGCTTTGGCTTTAATCCCACAGCACCCGTAGCAACATTTGAACACCATCGGCATTGACAAATTCACCATCAGTCAATTGTAAAAGGTAGTTTTATTTAGAACAACCTCCATCTTGTGACAATATCATTAACACCATGAAACATAAAATCTGTCCATCCCAGGTCCTCGGGAAGGACACAATAGATGGATAAAAATGCCAAATCCAGTCTGAAAATCTGGCTGATTGCACGATAAACAATAATGACACGATAATTAATGATAGGCTTCAAGTTTAAAGTTCCTTCGTCTCCCATTTCCCACTTGCCATTTATTTTTAAAAACCTCATTGAAATGAGAACCAACAACTCAAAATGATAGAAAAACCTACAGAGAAATGCAGACACAGACAGTTTATTTCCTACTCTGTTTTCCATGTCCTGTATGTGTATGTTTCATAAAGCTCATCATAGATATTACAATAGCAGGATGCAAAATGGGATCAGTCACTTCAGAGGAAATTCTGCTTGGGGGCCATTGGTGCCACTGCTAAGGTTGGCATCAATAACATGATGGTTCAGTTACAGGTTGACTTCCTTAGTCCTTAGTGAAATCAAATATTGAATAGACAGGTCATGCTCTATGAGATTGTATTTGATATTATTTTTTCCAAGCTGAAATGGAATTATCCAGGAGAATTGGAGTGGCCAAACAGCCCTCTGTGAAAATCAATTTAGACTAAAATCAAAGACAGACATAAGAACGCCAGTAGAAACAATGATTGATTCCAAATATACAAACAGTTTAAGTGCATTCCAAGGTTAAAACAAAAACCTTATTTATTTTTATTTTTACAGAGATGACTCTGGGAGCAGATTACTTAACTCGAAGCTATGTAAGAGAATTATTTAATTCTTAAAAGGTTCATACCCAGCTACATATCTTCACTGCCTGCAAAATCAGATCTGAAAACCCTTTGGGCCCAGTCAATCAAGCATATTTCATTTGTTTTCCTCAATTCATGAAAGATTGCATTTATTCCTATTCCTACCTATTTAACACTTTGATTTATTTATTCAATACTGTGTAATTTAGTTTCCAACATAAAATATGGCTGGCAAGCTTTTAGATGAAGATCAAAGTCCAGTGGTTGGTGATTCATGACAAGTTTCTTCAATCTCGAAAACAATGCATCATTTTAACTAAGTTATCATAATAGGAGATCAAATAAAAGCATTGTCAAAATTTGCATGTGTTCTTCAACCTCTAATTTCTATATTTCCTTAATTGGTATGGTAGCAGTTAATGACAATGTTTGTCATTTTCTGGATCCTTAATAAGCAAACCTGAAAAGAGACTTTTTATAAGAATCAATGAGCAGCACACATTAAGTATAACTACATATCATGTTTAATGTAAGTACTGAATTAGCCTATTATCTGCATTCATGTAATCCACTGAAACACCAACTAGACCAACAGATTAAAACTGCAGAATGCTTTAAATTACTCACAAGTATGTCCTCACATATCGAACCCAAATGAAAACTAGCTAAATGATAAGGTTGCCATTGTTTCAAATTATCCTGGTAAGCATATCACATGAACAGGATTTAGAGGATGCCCACTGAGATAAACTGACTTATGTAGAATGAATTTCACCATGCTGTTCAGAGTATGTATATAACCCAAGGTCTGCATTTTTAGATAAATTTTGGGTATAAACTCAATTTACAGAAGTAGATTACTTCAAAATAGGGAGGCAAATGCATCATTTCATGATGAGTCAACTAAGCTATTGAATAAAACTGATGCTGCAGTTTTACTTTGAGCCACAACGAGAATGTTATTACAAATCATTTATGCTGAAATGCCAAACTTCAATCATGTTGTGTATTGTGTGGTTGTTGTTGCTACTAAAGTTAATGCAGATTTTACTAACTTGGGTACATTTTTGCTGACCATGTAACTCACTCTTGTGATTTTACATCAATTTGTCACACAGAAATGTATCCAATTCCATGAAATTTGTCTCTATCTCTTTGGGAATACCTTGTCAAGGTATACAATTCCACAAGTATGTTTTCATTCTGTCGGTATAGTTCATTTTATTTGCTTACAAAATTACATCATCACAAAGCAGGTGACAAAGGAATTCAGAAGGGCCAGAAAAGCCAAGCATAACTAGATAAAAAATGAACACACAGTATTAAAATACTGGTCTGGGGCTGTGGCAGACTTTTGGTGCTGTACCACATAAAATATCAGCATCTCAACATTAACTTTGTGTTATAGTTGTGTAAGATACTTGTTTGCAAAAGTGGGATTTAATTTCCAAGTCACTTTACAAATTACCTTTATTGTTCCTCACTATTAAACTTTAATATATAATTTTAAAAAGGTAAAAGTTTCCCATCCTCAGTCATGTCTGGCTCATCAGCAGTTGCTAGCTGAGGGAGCCGTCATTGTCACAGACATTTCCATGGTCATGTGGCCAGCATGACTATACATCAAGATGCAGGGAATGGTATTACTTTCTCACCAGAGTGGTATTGATTTCCCTACTTGCGTTTGTATGTTTTCAAACTGCTAAGTTGGCATATATAACTGTAATTATATGGCATTATTTAAGGCTACCTTAGTTTCTGGAGCCATAGACCTATAGAGAGGTTGTACCTATTAAGGGAGGACAAGGCAGCCATGGTTTGCTTCCACAAGGCATTTTGTTGATGGAGTCAACACAATTCACTTTGTTGAAGAATGAAGGTAATGCAAACTGGATGTAATGGTTGTGGGAATGACCTTGGAACATAGGGAGAAGAGCTACTGAAGAGATAATCATCATAGTATCTCAAGGACCACAGTCACTAAGCAAGACATCGTGTGACTGCATTTCGTGGTTTTACTGCCAGCTTGATCCTGGTTTTTGGAAGTCAGCTGTGAAGCATGCAAGTGGCCATGGCATGAGTGCAAGATGCTGTCCTGTCATGTGAGACCAGTTGTAAAGTTACCTTTTCAGAAAGTTCAGTCATAACTTTGAATGATCACTAAAGAGGGCAACTGTGAAGCAAAGACTGCCTGTGCTTTCTTTTGAAGCATTTGGAGTGCCTTATAGGTCATTTCAAAGGTTGACTCCCCACACCATTTTGTCTGCCCAAATAATTGGCCTCCTTCAAGGGAATCCTTTCTCCCCTTGGTTCCTGTGAGGAACAGCTGCAAGTTGGTGTCTACTGTGATGCTTATAGAATGTGAATGTCTCTCTCTGCTTACTGTCAGGCTCTTCCATTAAGTTGCCCAACAAAAGCCAGAGGTAAAACTGATATATTAGTTTACTTGTCCTTGACCTAAAAGTCAAACTATGGGTGCCACAAAGACAGCTTTTCATGAGATTTTTGAAGAACAACCACCAGTCAGAATGACCACAAAAAAGAGCTCCATCATCCAGAGCCACAGTAGGGCATTCCCTTATGTTCGCAACATTGTTTTGTCCTTGCCTTCAATGAATTTTATAGCGCTGGTAAAATGATGCCAATGAAATGTATGGGAATCTTGTTCTCATTCTGCCACTCTGTAATCTTTCAGCCTGACTAGTATTTAAATCAGTTTGTAAGTATTTTGGCTTAAATAAATTCTATTCTTGAACAATGTGATACTCATTCTTTCTCTTTTTAAACTCCTTTTGAAGTGAAGCAGTCTTGTGGTAAGTACTGAAGAAGTGGATAGCGGTTGATTAAATTAGCGACTGCAAAGTACAGTAAAGAATGATTATTATTTTTTGGCGGGGGGGGGGAATAAAGACATGCAAATGAAAAATCAGAAATAGAGTGTGAAGGAAAATATCCCTCATCTTCATATTAATGGAATGAATCTGTTGCCCAAATTTAATTTAACAGAGTTTTCCTACTCCCCATGTTTAAAAAAAAAAGTAAAGAAAAAAAGGCCAAGCCAAGCAGCAGAAGGTCTTTTCTTCCAGGAAATATTAGCTCTGCAACAGCACTGTGAACACTTTTCACATCTTATGATATGCTATTTTTAGAACAGCAGAAACATAACAAGAGAAGGAGAAGGAAAAGGTGAATATGCCCTAGACATCTTCAACCCTTTTCCTCATTTACTAAGAACATACCTCTTTCCTACACTCACCTGGCCAGTCTGAATCAAGTGGATAAAATAAGAAGTTTGAAACTGGAAAAAAGGAATGGAAGGGAAGGAAATGAAAAATAAGGTAGAAGAAGATTCTGCCTAAGAAGAGATGCATAAATAGGAATAGTAAAGCAGATACTAAGAGCAACAGATGTTATTGCCTTCTGCCAATGAGAGTTCATTCCTGTTCTGAGAAATAATTAAAATCCATACTTTTGAAATGAATTCCCTTTGGGCTAAATCTTATCATAGAACTGTAGAGTTAGGAAGAACCAGAAAGATCATCCACCCCAATTCTTTGTACTATGCAGAAAAAAATACCAACTATCCTCCAAAAATGGTTAATCTGAACTTTTTAAAAAGTTCCAGTGGAATAATCTCTCTGAAAGTTTTTCTTTATATTTAAGCAAACTCTAAGTGGCTGCAATTTAGATGCAACCATTGCTACTGGTCCCAGTTCTTCCTAGTGCAGGGGTGTCAAACTCAATTTCATTGAGGGCCACATTGAGGGCTGTGTTTGACCTCAAGGGGCCATGGTAGGCATGTCCAGGGTGGGTGTGGCCTGCTCGACATCACTCGTGTCAGGAGTGCCCTGGTGGTCTGAGTTCTCTGCCAGCGAAAATGGACTCCTGAGCTCCGTTTTTGGCTGTGACAGCCTCCTGCAACCCTCTGCCAGCAAAAACGCAGCTCGTGAGGACCGTGTGAGGCCCTTCCGAGCTCCATTTACACTGACAGAGGCACCGTGGGCCAGTTCTTTGCTGTTTTCAGGGCAGCCCCATGGGCCAGATCTAAGCACCCCATGGGCCGGCCCCAGCCCCTTGGTCTTGAGTTTGACACCCCTGCTCTGGTGAAATTAAAACAAGCATATAATTTTATTATCTCACAAAGAACTTTATTCATCTAGCCAGCTCAAGATGATTGAGGTTTTTTTTGTTTTTTTTGTGCAGGGCAGTGTGACTATATAGGTCAGAGATTTGATCTAAAGCGGATTTGATTTGATCCTTAGATTGACCTGGGTGCCTTGTAAAATAATATTTTTAGATATTTCTAGTCATACCTGCAAACATTGCTTTTCCTAAATCCCTCTGGAAATCCAAAGGGAACAATCCAGATCCAGCAATTCTATTCAAATAACCTAATGGAATTTTATTGGTATGCTAAGTAAATTTGATTCATTGAATTAGGTCTACAATATAAATTTGTCTGGATATTATTCCCTGTATAATGCCAGTTCATCTAAAAAGGGAAAGGATGTTCCTTGAAAGCAAAACAGAAGTAAAACATCTATTTTAAAAACTAGGCATCATTTTAAAATATTGTTGATAATTCATGAATAAATAAGGTAACTTTGCAATACTACTAGTAGTTATTACATCCTGGATTGGCTGTAAAGAGAAAGTTCATTTCACTGTGACTTGGTGAGCATACCACAAGAATTTCTGAAGTTAAAGAAGAGTCGGAAAATGAGAAGACGGACATCTTCCATGTGTTTTGCCTATTAAGACTTTTGAAAGTAATTCTTAACCTTGTCAATTTCTGTTCACTCCCCTTTTAAATCTTCATAATTCTTCATGAGTATTTCCATATTTGACATTTATAGCATCACCCTGAAACTACTGTGCCAATATGTAGCCCATTTTCATTAATGATATACTGGACAAAGCTGGCAGGATTAACCTATAAATTATGAGCATAGAAAAGCTCAATGAATTAAATAGGAATGAAGAATTTGGCACTACCCAAGTTTAGAGCTTAAAGGAGGGTGATAATCAGGGTGGATAACACCAATTAGTTAACGCCTCAAACTTCCCTTTCAAATTGCATTATTTAGCTTATGTTAGCAAAGATCGACTGTTCAATGATATAAAGGCTGAGACTGCTATTGGAGGAACCAGGCTAAAGAGAACCATTATGTCAGCTGCTTCCCAAGGCCAGCCAGACACCAACCAATAATATTGATTAATTCAGAAAAGTGAGAGGAAAAAAAAAGAGTTCAATCCTGGAAGGGGGGGCGGGGCGTAAGAGGATGTGAATACAGAATCCTGGTATGAAACCCAACTCATAATGTTCTAAGACTTCTACACCAAGAAATGCAAACTGATAGCAAAGTGACATTGTGGGGAAAGTCAGCTTTCAGATGAATGGAACAGTTTAAGACAAAAGGAATTTGACTTTGCAACATCTAGCACATAGAAGTCTATTGTATGTTTTTATAAAAACATTCTCCTTGCAACTTCTGACTAAGACCATTGTTCTCTGTAGATAACAGGTGGGCAGAACATAATCTGACAACTACTATGTTGGATTAATACAGAGTATGCGTTGTGTATTTTTTAAAATCACAATACAGTTTTAGTTGCTTTTTGTTTTAATTCAATTCTCTGTTATTGTTTATTCCCCACTCAGATTTTCTTGGATAAATGCATTAAAATATTAAATTGAATTAATAAATAAATTGATTAAAACTTTAAGTGTGTTTAACTAGTTCAAAAGGAATGGGTACATGTGGTGATCTCAGTTAAAGAAAACAGACAAAGACCTTGTTTTCTCGGGATGGGAGCGTCTGGAGTGTCTCGAGAGTGTTGAGAGTTCTCTCTGAGCATCAAGTGTTCAAGTGTGTGTCCAAGTGTCTCGAGACAAAGACCAAAGCCCCCTTTTATTAAAGTTAAGGAATACACACATGTAACATCATGATAGGTCAAGGAAGATACATGCCC